>JAFMOB010000002.1:2351073-2531073 GCA_018985215.1 Larimichthys polyactis
CACACGGCGGAGACGGCAAATACTCAAATATAAAGATTCACAAAGTGTAAATAAACAAGTTGGAGCAGAAGTCTGTTTGAAGTCACCTGAAACTCAAACAGCTGCATAACTCCCAACATTGAATCTCTCTCGCTCTATAAAAGGCGAAGGAGCCAGCGAGCGGCATTGCCAGAGAGCGCGTCCAACACATAAAAACAGAAGCTTGGCCTCGCCGCAGTGGAATATACGTAAATAAAAATAGTCACCTGAAGGTCAGGTTGGAGCGGGCGGGGAGGTGAGACCAGGGTGAAGGGAGAGAGGTGAGGAACGTAGGACACGAGAAAGAAGATGTTTTATTTGATTCATTTAGTTTATTTATCTTGAGCATTAGCTGCTCTCTTACTGCTGCTCACAAACACGAGTTTCTGGAAACAAGGTCGACCAACCAAAACAGTAAAAGGTGCATAAAAGGCTCATTGTACCTGCAAAGACTGATGTGTGTGTGACTCACATACACAGCTTTGTGTTTATATAAAAACATTGATTAAAATATTCCATCTGCAGGTCCTGAGTTCAAAATTTGACAGTATAAATTATCCTTATTGATGTAATAAACATGCAATTAAGAATTCAAAGTAAAGGTTATTAGATCATATCGTGTAATAGCTCCTTTGATACAGTTTTATTATTATGGACCGGATGTTTTATTGAGTAATACTGATGCCACGATGTGAACAGCTCTTTAATAGGTTGGTTCATCAAGCTGAAGCCCATTTAAGTACTTTCAATATCACTGAGTACTTCAATCTATTACTATGAGTTATATTTTATAAGATATTCACATGCTGACAATTTTAATCTGGGTAGATAAGTTGTGCATGTAGAGTAAAGTGTAATGTTCCTCTCTGAAATGTCGTGAAGTAGACGTGCAAACATGGAAACACCCAAGTAAAGTAAAGATGCCACTAAAATTGTACCAGCAACAAATGTTGAGAACCTAAAGATGGAGGAAAAAAAATAGAAGAAAGAAAAATAGTACGAGGATCGTTATCACTTTAAGGGTTCACAGAATTTTGTAGACGGTCCCTCCTCGACAGGTTCTCACTTTTCATAGAACGAATACCGAAGAGATACGGTGACACTGATCTGAAGGCCTGGCAAGCTGAGGGAAATACCAAGGGAGGCTGGAAAGAGGGTGAGACGGGGGAGGAGGAGGGGGGGAGGGCCGTGACTCTCCAACCTTTCCTGTCAGAGGACAAAGTTCACACCCTCCACCCCACAAATCTCCTCAACGACAGGGAGGTAGCAAGCAACCGATAAAGAAAGAACCAAGTTGGATTTCAGTGAAATTAATTTCAGCAGGATAGAATCAGAAGGTTTGAGAAGCACTGGGGTTGAAAGTCAAGATTAAATATGGAGAGCAGAGAGATTTTCTATATTTATTGTTCGTCAGAAAACAGATATCGGATCCTGTTATTTCCATTGGTGCAAATGTTCGGGTGGATGGGGATCAATTACACCAAGTAGAGGAGAGTTTATTTCAAGATTGGAGGGTCATCAGTCAATGCAGAGAGGTGGGGTCAATGCACATCTTAAAAAGATTCATGCAAGCAAGTTTTATTGAGCAGCAACATATTTATGACAGGATACAGCGGGGATTGTGGGAAATGTGGTCCAAATATAAGTTCAGAGTCATGCAGCAGAGCCCAGGATATCCTGACTTTTAGTTTCTCATATGGGTCACCAAGAAATGCTGGATCCTACATTTCCCATGATGCAACTCACAGATGTTCATCAGAATCCCCCTGCATTGCAAATATTTTCTTTTCAAACTCCAAATTCTCAGTGCTGCACAAAGAACAATATAGAGCTGTTTTTTTTATGGGTTAAATTGTACTCGTTGGGGATAGTAAACTGATTTTGCTATGTAAATATTCAAGGTGCTCCTTTAGAGAAATGTATATAAGATAAACTGTGATGTCTTTTATTATTTATTTCCAGATTAAGATTGCTTCTCAGAACGACATCAAAAACCGCTGGCAGCAGTGGTCCAAGCAGCACATGGAAGGGCAGAAGCTCAACCCCTTCAGCGAGGAGTTTGACCACGAGTACGCCATGGCCCAGCGCCTCCGCAAGGGCGACTCCGGCTACGGTCGACCGAAAGACGGCTCCAGGACTGCAGAGAGGGGCGACAGGGCCCAGAAACACATCCACAGGGAGATGGAGGAAATGGTGTGGATCATCAGAGACATGGCCTATAAGGACAAAGAGGGGAGGACCGTCATCAGCTTCGGCCGACTCTTTGACCGCTACGTGAAGATCTCAGATAAGGTGGTGGGCATCCTGCTGCGCTGCCGCAAACACAAGATGCTGGACTTTGAAGGGGAGATGCTGTGGAAAGGACAGGACGATCACGTGATCATCACACTGAGGGACTGAGGACAGACGCGATGTCTTACGGACATTCATACACATGTTTCGCAGATAGGCGACACGTGGAGGAAATGATAGTTTCATCAGTGAAAACAATGAAAAAGTTTTAAATTTTAATGTACATAAATTATTGAAAGGCTTATGAGCGACACGCACAGTAGAGACATTAGTTCTTCTCATAGACCTGACAGATCATCTGCCGAAGGGAAGCTATCTTTAGCATGCTCACTATGCTCGCCTTGCCGTCTATGCTACACGTTGGAAGTCTCGAGAGTCCGACACAATGCCAGTCATGCTGGGGAAGCTTCACGCAGACGATGGGCTGAAGAAACTTCAGCTTCATCTCATAATTCACAGCAAGACTCGACAGAGTGTGTGTTTTTGTCCTCTCGGGCTTTGAGTTCATGGTGACAGGACAAAAAGACACGAATCACACAGACATGTGACCAAGATTTGTTTTTCTCTTTTAAACTGAACTTTGTGTTTCTTTGTAAAGAAAAAGAAAAAGCTAAAGCTAAATTTTTTTTTTACATTAATGTTATAAATGTGCAATTTGTAAGAACCCAAATTAAAACAATGCCACATTTTGCATGTGAATGGAGACGACTACTCGGTTTGAATTAAAAGCAGGTTTAAAAGAAGGACTGATGTACAGACACGGCTGACTTTTGGACTTTTTCTAGATCTGGTAACTTTCTCTGGATCGCACCAACGATCTGTGAAATGCTGACGAAGGAGAAAGCAGAAATGTTTTGTTGACTCATGTGATGAGAACACACAGTAGTATGTTGCAGTAATGTAAGGTGATCTAAGTATATTTATTCAAGTAAGTACTGTAACTTATGATTTCTAGGTGCTTGATTATTTATTCTACCTTAGACCTCTACTACAGTTCAAAGGGAAACATTATACTTACTTTTATTCTACATACAGAGTTAACAGGGTTACTAACTCTGAGATGGGTTATTCTGTATTTTACTTTTAATAATTTAAGTACATTCTTATTAAAATAGGATTTTGGGTGCAAGATATTCTGTCTGCAGAGCTACAGGCGCTTCAGCTCGAGCTTCATAATAGAAATCTTAACTGTGAATGTATGTTTGACAAACTCCTGTCTCTTGAGCGTATGTGATGTGATAAGGTGCGATAGTTCTGGCATAAATGATTTTATTGTGAAATGTATTTTACCTCATTTTAACATTTTTGGACTTTTATTCTTTTTTTTCTTTCAAAGTAAAAGTGTGTAACAATTCTATTATGAAATGTGGTACACAAACTTTGTGGCATACCATAACTGTGACTCCTCTGCACACTAATAAGAAGATCGGTGGTTCGATCCCCGGCTCCTCCAGTCTGCATGTCAAAGTGTCCTTGAGCAAGACCCTGAACCCTGAAGCGCTCCTGAAGGCTCTTCCAAAGCTGTGTGTGAATGGTTAGCTGCAAAAAAAAATTACAGTACAGGTCCATTTACTATTGAAGGTGTCATTAGAACAGGAATTTTCTGGTCATTTGTCAGAGTGTAAGCATACATGGACAAACTGGCTTTTCTTTATTAAACCACGACAGAGTGGAATACTGAGCTCATCTGAAAGAAATTATCTTTATAGTTCCATTAATTAATGACAAAATCTAGTGCTTAGTCTTAATTCAGGTTAAGTGAGCCACAATCTCCATCCCTTGTTTACATTCTGCTAGGCTTGAAACCTGATGTTGACACCAATGAAAGCTGCTTTATAACATGTTGGATATCTATACATCTATTTTACATAAAACTTAAGTATTCAAATTGCAAGATGCATAATATACTCTAAGTAACTGAAGATGAGAGGGAAGATTTCTACCTGTTGGCCTTGAATTGCACCACGGAGGTGTCCCCTGTGTCCTCATTTACTGATGTCACTGTTGCCATGAATTATGGAAAGTCTACAGAGTTGCAGACTTGCTAAAAATCCTTTAGGGAAGTCTCCAGAAGTTCATGCCAGAGCCCTTAAGCGCTTGCTGATACTGCAGTGAGACACTCTTAAGCCCGTGTGGACTCTGTGGCTGTCAGTCCAGACACTGTTAGCAAAACCGCAAAGCCTTTTCACTTTTCCTCCCCGGCCTCCAACCATTTACTACACCACCCTCTGCTGCTAGAGTGTCCCTTGGAGGAGACATGGGAAGAAAAGGCGTAGAACACTGCTGCTTGGTCAGTGGTCTTTCTAGACGCGACCGCCATCGAAGTCAGTGTGAAGACGCAAGCCAGAAGATCGTTCACGTCAGTGCTAACTTCTTTTTATCGACATGCTGCACACATAAGCTACTCCAGGTATGCAACTTTCACCGCGTTAAACACACAAATTTGAAAGTCGAACTGGACGTTACACTACAACTTTATTCTTGCAGAGCCCTGCGTGTCCAGAGATGATGCTATAGTGCCATTTCTTGACGTGTAGGACCAAGTTGGAAGTGAGAACTTTGTTACTAGTAGAGACCATGTGGAACAGTTGGAACATCAGCTACTGAAGTTTTCCACACCTTAGAGTGTACAACCAATGTATCTTCACTGAGCTCCCTTCTTATATTCTACGAAAAGTCTTAAGTGTGCAAATTGTGTACTCGGGACCTGCAATAACAAATGTTTTGGCCACTTGGGGGGCAGTGGAAACAAAATCAGAAACACATCTTATCTTGTTTCACCCTTTAAGAAGATATTATGAACGTTGCAATGAAACAAACTCACCAATCACTCATCTGGGCTCGTGTTTCTGGCCACATGACGAATGTAAGTAGAATATTAACTCATCTGTTTAGTTGCTCAATGTGCCACTGTATTATCCAACTAGTCTCCAACTTTGTCCGCCTGCACTCAGACTGCAAGACAGATAGCTAGCAGGCATGGTTCTCTTCATACTACGTTGAGTAGCTTAATGGGTCTGTTTCATACATGTGCAATCTTTACATTTCAGCAGATCCTCTCAAGAATTGAGGGGGGAAGGATTTGGCTTGGGGACCTGAGGGTGGCCGCTTCAAGTCCAGCATGGACCAAAGTATGAGGATGGACTGGGAGCTGGAGAGGTGCCAGCTCACCTCCTGGGCTCTGCCGAGGTGTCCTTGAGGTACTGAACCCCGAACTGCTCCGGGGCGCCGCACTATGCGACTGTCCATCACTCCACCATCTCTCCACATTTGCATGTCTATGAGCTCTTTGAGTGCAAAAAGAATTTCCCCTCGAGGGCTCAATAACGTATCTGTTCTTTTTTTCATTTGTTAGCGGTATTTGTGCAAAAGAGTGAAGTAGAGCAGGACACTGGCTCAGCGTTCGTCGATTTCCTTTGTACAAAACCTAAAATAAATGTCACGGTACCAAAACAGCGAAGCAGCAGGGGGCACTACGGCGACGGTCTGTGCTGAAGCACGGCTTCCTGTCCTGTGTGGCGTCTGTGTCTGACTGAGGTGAAACATGCTGTTGTTTGGAATTTGTAATTTCCCCCGTGGAGAAAAATGATTTATGTCTCAATTTGCATTTGCAACCATCTGACGGGGGCCTCCTGCTGGTTCGACCAAATTTAGTGTGCGGATTCGTCTTCCTGTCTCTACGTATGCAAGTCACGTTAGCACTTGTATGTGTGTGTGTGTGTGTGTGTGTGTGTGTGTATGTGTGATGTGGTGTCTTTTCTGTCTGTCAGTCTGCGCATGTGCATGCAAGTCATGCTTTTGCCTGTACGTGTGTGTCTGCCTAGTGTGACCTGCCTTACTGTCACGCAATTGCTTTGTGTGTGTGTGTGTGTGTGTGTGTTTAAGAGAGAGAGCTTAATACAAGCTGATCAGTTCGGTCGCCAGGGAGTCTGGACGTCTGCCAGAGAGGGAGAGAGACAGCGGGAGGGAAAATAGTGAGTGACGGGGAGGAGAAAAATGGATATGAAGAGAAACGATAGCAGAAGGAGGTAAAACAAAAAAGCGAGGGAGGTATTTCATCGAGACAGACAGGCTAAAGCTTCATACTTGTTCGTCCTTAGCTGCTGACTGTCAAACAAAATGAATTCCTCCTCTCCTCTGCTTCGCCCTCAAGCTCCACATCTCATTCTCTTCCTTCATTTTTCTTATTACTGTGTTGTTCATCTCCTCCCTCGCGTCTTTCTTTCCTCTTCCTTTCTCTCTCATTTGTTCCCATAAGAGGTTTGCGGGTTATTGAGGTTCAGGAAAGTTTTTGGTTGGTCAGCTTGTAACTTGTCCATTCATGAAGATACTCTGTGACTTACAACACATTTTAAAGGAACAACCCATTAACCAGAGAGATTACAAGCTGCCATCTTTGGGGCAGAGATCTTATTTGGACAATCGCGCAGATCTGTTGGGTGATGTACTGTGAGTTGGGCTCACATAGATAACTGAGATAACTTGAATTGCATTGAACAATGCACTAAAATATGTTTCTGAACACATCTGAGGAGAGTTGATGCAGAAACAGAATCTGGATTCATATTTGATCCATGCTAGTTGAAGTTATTTGAGTTTCGTGAGCCTGGTGTGTTGAGCCAGACCTACTAACTGAGAATGATTTATAAGGTAACCGTGTCTTAAAGCACACCCTGCTTTATTGTCTGATTTGATGAAGAAGACTTGAAACTCTTGACTTAACTGTTTACTGAGTAATAAATCAAGTTTGATGTAGGGTCTGGGGGATCTACGATCTAGTTTCTCATAGACATTTCTTATTAATATCTCCATATTCCTGAGATAACTGAGTTTCCTTTGTTATACTGGATAGTAAAAGTTGGACACTTCATTGTTTTAACAACATTTCCCATGAGGTTTTAGCCATAAGTATGCTGGCAAAGCTACATAGGAGCTCTTACATTATTTTACAACCACAAATCAACCAAATCCATAAATGAGAACAAACGTTAAAACACAATGTTTAATGGAGTTAAACTATTTTTATTGACAGCTGGAATAGAATAACAATACACCAAATTGTGCATTTACTCAACAATATAACAGTTTGCCAAAGAATCTGCAAATATACTTGTGTTTTAAATGACAGTGCGGTGAATAAAAACTAAAGTCACACCACTTTGTCACTCTGATAACATTCAGGTCCTCGAGGCAGTAATACATGAGCAACAAATGGAAAGCAATGCAGATGGGCATTTGCTGCTTAATACTTTGCTAACATTAGTATTTTTTTTGCTTGACGCTAATCCACAAATGAGATGTAAAGTATTGAAGAAGAAAAAAAATCACAATATACTCGTAAAAAGGAAAGTTGAAATCCTTAAATGGCTATAGGTGATTCTTAAAACAGGGACGCTGCTGCTGAGCTGCCGTTGAGCAACAAATGCAACAAGTCTGAAAGGACGAAACAACTCTCATTAAATCTGTTTAACTAAAGGAATGTGTAGCCGAGAGAAAGAATATACAACACGCTTAGAAAACCTTCCCTGGATGAATTTCTCTCACTGAGGATTTTCCATCAGCATTGCTTCCAACGGTTGCCCATATCCCATGTTCCTGACAGCATGAGAAGGCCTGTAAAACTGTTTCATCTCGGTATCCCAAAACCAAAACATCACCTTCTTATATGTAGTGTTTATTAGGGACGTTAGGAAAAAGTCATGTCTGGAAATTTGTGTCCTCAAAAGGCCTCAAACAGACGGTTTCCAGATGAGAATTTAAGGCTGTGATAAAATTACTCTGTATCATCTGTTATTGGAGAAACAAAAGGAGGATTGGTTGAGAAGATTGAGCAATGAGTTGATGCCGGTGTGTGTGACTGAAATGTGAACTCGTAAAGAAAGGCAAGAGGTGATTTAACAAGAAATGGTGTTGAGAAAACACAAGTTACGATCCGCAGTGGAACTTTGATTCCCACTGGGGTCACCCAACCTAAAAATGTCCTCGCTCGATGTGGGATTCTTTGAACGAAACGATCATCCAGATGGCATGTGGGGGAACACTTTTATGAGGGTTGGGGGTGCCTCTGAGGAAAAAGTTTGGGAGTCGCTGCCTCTGCAGCACAGCAGACTGGAGGAGATGTGTTGCTTTTGGGATCCACCAGCCACCGTTTCATAACATCCGCAGAGGAGCCGCATCCAGCCTTTCATCCTCCCACTCCTCCACCAGAACATGATGTGATATGTGTCTAGAAATGTACACACTGTCACTCTAAAAGAAAAAGACACAAATAATGCTCTACTTCTTTCAGTAAAACCCCTGAACTTAAAAAGGAAAATGAT
The DNA here is from genome assembly GCA_018985215.1 of Larimichthys polyactis. Lineage (NCBI taxonomy): Eukaryota > Metazoa > Chordata > Actinopteri > Sciaenidae > Larimichthys > Larimichthys polyactis. The sequence goes on from JAFMOB010000002.1 coordinate 2,359,704, forward strand.
ATGATGGACAATTTAAGCTCGGGTAGGAGACGGGTTTCTTTTAAAAGAACTTCAAAAGAGAATTCTACCCAGATTCACTTCTTAGGTTGATCTTCTGCAAAAACCGACAGAAAGTTTACAGCTGTGCCTGTGCAAATAATCAAGTTTACCTTAAATATGCCATCCCTGAACTCAACAAAATCAAAAAATTCCAACATTTTGCATCGCAGTTAATATAAAAATGTCGTCGTATCGCAGTTAACTCAAACGCTGGAGGAACTGTTTTCATTCCACCTGGAAACAGAAGCACATACCTGTGGTCATCGCCTAAATGACATAAAATAACTTTTATATTTTTCTTGTCGCTCATTGAATAATAACAGAAATGACGTACGCAACAATGGAAGAAAATGACCAGTCAGAGCATGCGGTATATGTAATCACTGGCTCAACCCTAAATATGTTTGCAAGCTTCGGGCTTATGAACTTTTTGTGTTATCAGAACAAATGTTAAAAGTATTGAGAAGCTGCATCAGTGTCTTTTTTCATGCCTCATCATGACTTGCCAATGTTTTATCGGCGCAACGTGAACCGAAGCAAGCCACTTCCATTCACTTTAGTGGAATATAATGGACGCCACATTCATGGAACCTCCGAGTTCTTGTAGCCCGAAAGAAAATTTTCTGGTCACCTATAAATTCACCAATTTAGACTTGTTTGCATGTTACTTCGTGTTGCCTGAGCGATGGATAACGTATTTACGGTGAGGATCCCATAATGATGAATGAATGTTAACATCAGTGATCGTCAAAGAGCATATCATTGAATTGCCTTGTTGGATATGGCTGAGAGAAGATTTTAGGGGACGGTCATGTTACCGCCAAAGTTTTCTCTTTCTGTATGTTGGTCATTGGTCCTTATGGTGCCACAAGAAGGTTTTGCAGAATATCAACCAAAAAAAGGTAGTTATGATGTAAAAGACCCCCCAACAGGACTCCAGTACGATTCTTAACGATGGCTAAATTGCGAATGTTCTTGTTGTTGTTTTTTTTAAATCTACTTGGTTGAAACCACAAAGTACCATTCAAACATTAAAAGAGAAACACTAGTGTAAGATAGTGTAAGTTCTAAGTTTAGAAAATAAGTCTTGTTAAGAAACAGGTCAGAATGTTTGAATATCTACTCTGCAAAAATGTATTTTTTTTTGTTCTTTTTTTTTTTTTTTGCTCAGTTTGAATTAAGCCCACACCAAGGAGTGGGGGAATACACAAATAGTTCAAATATCAGTATATCAGAAATTCATTAAGAACATACGCAAATATAATCATTTCCTTAGATGACACTTACTTTAAGTAATGGGTTGAAATGGTGACACTGTAAAACTTTTTTTGCGTCATTTTGATTTACTTTATGTGACATTTCTTAGTCCTTAGCCCTGACAAAATGTATATCGGTGTGTTTAAGGCCTCTACTTACATTACAATTGATAGTAGTACATAATTAACATCCATGTGGCAGACACAATCAAAATATGGGCGACTGCGAACAAAACAAAAAGGTACATTTTTGGTGCTGAATATGTTAAACTACAACATCTATATAGTTCGTTAGCTCGTTCGTTTCGCCTTCAAAGTTACAAAAAAGTCACAAACAAGAAGTCAGACTGGTGAACAAGAAGCTTTCTGATGAGCGAAATTACACAATCAGTTTTTAATTAAACAAACATTAATTACTCTTAATCCTGCTAGCAAAACGTTGGCATATATTTTGTCTCCCCCCCAAAAAACAATTAGAGAACATGTTCTTGCGAGGGTCAGCTGTATACATGTTTACTGCACCTGTAGCCATCATAGAAAACCCATCATGCTGCCATGCTGCTCCGCCCGCCAGAGGAACTGTTAGGAATGCTTTTTTTTAATCCTTCAAATGCTACAGTGAACGATTAGCTCTTGATTAATGTTGATTATTAATGACGTCGTACAGGCAGCTGCTGCAGGTTTTGATGTAGACGGACGGGAAACTTCTATGATGGTTACCACTGCAACTTGTTTCTGACTCTCTTTGTGATCCATTTTCACTAAATCTAGATCATCGTCATGCAATATTACTTTTGTTTTCGGCCGCAGAGTTCTTCTTCTTGGACGAAGTTGTTTATTAAGAACAGGACGTACTCTGCTGAAAGAAAATTTGATGCCAAGTGTGTAAACTTTCCTCCTTCGTTGGTCCTCAATTGGGAAATCAGCCCTCTAAATATGTTTAAAGTTTTGGCACAAAAGAACACTGACAAAAACACATTCCTTGGGTCACAGTAAGAGGAGTTACTTGTTTTAAATATATATTTATATCTCGTATATGTATATATTTTTATTTATACATCTTTTCTATGATCACCTCTTTTGTGTTCTAACTACCAGGCAGTTTCATTAGATTGAAATCCATGCTATTCAATGTCATTTCAAGGTTTTGAAAAAACGATCCTGCGTTTTTTTTTTCCAAAACCAGAAATGTGTAACCTTACACGGGCTGATATACTCCAGCTCCTTCTGTAAACAGAGATTTCCGTACGCGACGCTCTCCCCGGAATAAGTTATGGAACAAAAACATGAATGCTGGGTTCAAATGACAGATCTCAGCGGGTGATTTCCAAACACCTCAAGCTCTTTTAAAACTTTTTTGTCCGATAAATCCGAGCAGTGACACGTTTTGGACTCACAAACGTTTGAAAGGTTCAAATCACCGGCTGAGCTCGTCATTTCCCCCACAGTTTCTACAGAACTGAAAAACTGCAATGACTGGATGCTTTTTTTGATTATTGCTTCACAGAATGTTGCTAATTTGTTTTGGAAATAAATACAGTATTAATATCCCTGCAACACTTTGCTACTGGCAAAACAGAGGCCTATTTTGCAAAAGTTTATTTCAGAGTAAACTTACTCTTCTTAATTTAAAATATTAGTTCATTTGTGTAAGCGATTTTATTCTGAAATCCTGTTTCAAAGTTTAAAAATAAAGTTTTTTTTTGTTGTCCCTCTCGTTGTGTGAACGGAAAAAAGCCCAAATTGAAATTCAGTAAACTTTGAATTAAATTGCTACATATACGTGTTATTCCTCAATTAAAAGCTGGGTCCACACCCAACAACGTTACATTTCATTCTCTTTTCTTCCTCAGTAGCGTATAGCTCATGCTTAGTCTTATCGAGTTGTCTGCTAATTAATTAGAAGTTTTAATCAGTCATGCGGTTGCTACCAGCTAATGCTACAATCTTACGGTAACTAACGAGGATATCCCGTCCCTCCCTCAGATTTTTAACATTAATCAACTAAGTCTTTATAGATTAACTTTGGCTCACTCCAAAACACACTAACAACCATAATATTTACACATAAAAAAAAGACGAGAAGAATCATAAAGTGCCCAAATTAAATACATATACTTTTTGTTCATTAATAAACTAAAATTTCTCTACAATGTGCACATTGTGCTCCCTTTAAATTCATCCTATTTTTGTGTCTCTCTGTGAAACCTGACATCAGTCCAGACATTTCCTTTGTTTGGATGACGCAAAGTACATTTCATGCTTCCTTCCTCTCTCTTTCCCTTCTTTCCTCCCTCTCTTCCTCTCTCTCTCCAACACTGAGTCGTAGCATGGCTAATCACCAGGTGCCTCGGCGGTCTGTGGATTAGGGCTGTAATTTAGAATAAAGGGGACGCTTCTCTGCACAGCCTGAATGCTGTTGTCAGATGTTGTTAGTGGTTGTTTCTGTTCCTCCCTCACAGTAAAGCGCATGCCGCAAGGTAATTGAAGGAGAGGAAGGAGAAGACACTTGCTGGTAGAAATTTGGCACAGTAGAAACTTATTAGACAACTGTTAGCCAAAGCTTTAAAAAAGAAAAAAGAGAGAGGAGGAATCTTAAAAATCTACTTCTAGTGTCAGCTAAAGCTAAAGAGCATTCCAAACTACAATTAAACTGGCATATACAGCAAGACTCCAGCCCAACAGCACAGAAGAGAATTAAACCGATCGAAGTCAAACAAACCATTTTCATTACAGACCCCCCCCTCCTCATTTACACCTGCCTGTTTCATCCTGATGAGGTTTAACCACGCCGCACTTGGACGTGACAGTGTCATGCATGTACGGTTAGCCGCTCTGCATTCCAGTCCTGATCTAAAACAATATACTGCATGCATTAAATCCAATTTATTTCGGCTGCGGTGCCAGATGTCTTTATATTCCTTTTGTCCACTTTAAAATGCGTCTTCAGTGGCCACGTTGCATAATGTTATGCACCAGTGAGGGTTGTGCCTGACACACAACAAATACCGATGTACTTTTATCCCAGCTGGCTGGAATTAAGCGGTTTTGGGCGATCAGATTCAGGTTCTTAAGCTTAAGCTGTAAATCCGGATGCAATCAATTTGCTGCAGATTCAAGAAACAACCAGGTAAAATGGGTCGTCTTAGATCACTTTTTCTACAAGGGTTTCATTCCTACCGAACAGAACAGAAGCTGATTTATCTGACAAGAAGAGATGACACAATAATCAGCTAATGTCATCATTGATGTAATAAAAATGGCTCTTGGGTCATAGTGGCACATGTTTTTTTGTTTTTTTTGGGAACTCAGAACCTGCTAGTTCTTCTTTTAAACCACATGAATGTAAATGTAATTATCTGCAGTCTGAACTAACTGGCAGGACAGAAACCCAGCGGTACTCTAAATCCCCAAGATCAGGCAGAGATCTAGATCCTTCCACAAGTCGAAAAGGGGCTTTCATTCATGCCTATACTCTACTCGCGTACACGTAGTAAGTACCAAATGAACTAAACATTGAAGGGCCAAACGTGTGACACACACACAAAAAACAGCTCAAGTCAAGAGTGTTCAAAAACCAAGATGTCTTGGTTGGTAACAACAAATAAGCAGATTCCTCTGCTGTCCCCATGCTCCTGCAAAATGGGAGGCTGGTGTCTCAAACAGTCTGAGGGCCTCTCCGGACTCGTGGATTGACAGATAACACTCAGGAGCCGTCCAGCCCCCTTTTAATGAGGACACGGCAAGACAACAAGCAGTCCTGGGAATGAGAATCGAATGTAGGCTGTGAAGAAGACGCGTAGCTGAAGCAAAGCTGAGCCCGCCGTGTACCGTGGTCCCAATACGATGTAATCAATGTCGGCAACCGAGCCCTCCTTTGAAGTATCCTCATTAGAAGGGTTTTGTTTTGTTTCTTCAGCAAAGAGATCTGAAGAGAGCAAAATTTTCCTGTGAGTCTGAGGGGCGGCCAGGTTGTAACAACAAAAGAAAAGTGCTTCCCATGAGTCTCGGGGAAACAGTCTGATACAATATCAAAAGAATTACCAATGAGTGCCAAAATGACCTACTAGTTAGTAAAGTCATATCCCAATCAGGGGAGTGGTTGAGTCCCAAGTGTGGTTGGACCTGGCAAAGTGCCCTTGAGTAAGATACCTTACCTGCTCCAGGGGCATTACCACCTGGATGACCCAGGCGCAGGGCTACAGGGTGTATAAAAATGAGTCCTAAGGTTTTAGTTGAGACAGCAATGAAATCTTAGCTGCTACAACAAAACCTTGTAATATTTTCAACGGGAGTCTTAGGATCGCTCACAACACGGCCCAATGGTGCTTTCCAGGGACATCTGGGATGAGTGGCGGATGAGTGGCGCCATCGTTGGATCCACCATGGAGGAGGTAGGGAAGAGCTTGTACCAGCCAATCACCATTGTGCTGAGGTCCAGCTCCTCCAATAGGATTCGAGCTACACCCATGAAGCATTTCCGGTCCATCCGTCCGTAGTTTCCCCAAACAATCACCTGCAGAAAAAGGAGGCAATCATTGATGGTTGATTGGTAGTGACAAATAAAAACAAATATACCTGGGCCATAATATACTAACTGAAGTATTACTCAGCAGTTTGTACAGTTTCTTTGGAGGACCGTCAGTGTTTTCTCCATTTCTGACCTATAGTTGTTGAGATATTTCAATAAAGAACTTAAGTTCACTTGTGATGGTGCTGGAGGAAGAGTCGAGGGATCTTTAAAGTCAGCATGGTACAACAGTTCTTGTAGGAGGTGTTATTGGAGATATTGTAGGAGATATTTGACAGGAATATGTGAAACCTTAGACCACCAAAAATTAGTTAAAATGTATCCTCAATGGACTTAAACGTATTGGTTGTAAAACTCATTGAATAGCCTCAAGTGTAGCAACAGGAAAAGTCACCAAAGTTAGACGGATTTCATCTTCCAGGGACCAAGAATTGTATCTAACAGTTGTGAAGATGTTTCAGCCTGGAAATACACCGACAGTGGGCATTTAGCAGGAATGTACTTTCTACATAATATATTTGCTATTGCAAATTTGGGTTTACATTTCTGCCATAAGTTTCCTTTTGTTACCACCAGAATTAATTCCCAAAAGTCCCGTAACAGTGATGGTAGTTTATCTTCTTAATTCAGGCGCAGTACTGTGAGACAAGCAGTGTTACCTGAAAGAGTTTGGAATTTAAACAGTAGTTGTACTTTCAGCAGTCTATTTCCTATCTATACCTATATTGTCATTAATATCACGTAATCTTAAATAGAAGGCATCGATCACCAAAGTTCTGTCTACGTACGTAATGTTCCCCTACGGTATTTTCAGCCCACTGAAGAGAATTCAATTTATTTCAAAGGATTTAGTGCCTAAACATGAGTTCAGAGGCCCTTCAGTTGTGCACATAAAACATTGTGGGGTAATGGAGGATGAGGCAGATTAATTGACAAAGCGATAAGGTTAAAGAGGGCAAGGTTAGTTTGCAATAATCACACAGTTTGAAAAATCTGTTCTGAGGCAATACTAGAGCTTGACAGTTTCTCTGTTACAGCAGCAGCACCGAGCAGGTCGAGATTTCAATTAAAGTAAATGAAGAGAGATTGTGTGTGTGACAGAGATGATGGTGCTTCGAGATCTGTGTGTGTGTGTGTGTGTGTGTGTGTGTGTGTGTGTGTGTGTGTGTGTGTGTGTACGTTCGGTGTCCTCTGTCTCCTGAAATCTTGATAACATCAGGGCTCCTCCCAGACGGCTGCACATCTTGTCAAGCAGCGGACAAAATAATCAATATCCGTCTGTGCATGTGTGTGCTCATGTGGTTGGTTCTGTGTGTCCGTGCATGTCCGCATACCAATTTGTTTCATGTGTGTGTGTGTGTGTGTGTGTGTGACTCGTGAGTGTGTCTGCAAGTGATTTCCACAGAGACACAGAGGCCAAATCTGCTTCAATCTATCCCCTCCGACTTTAAAGAAGGAGAATCCTATCTCTCCTTCTGTCTGCCTGTGATCAGCTCGCCAAACAGGGTCCTGACCTCAACCACTACAACTCAAGAGAGAGAGAGACCGGCTGAGTGTTTAGTATGGAAGATAAAATATACAGTGTCCCAGATCGTCTTCTGGTCCATTTTCTAAGAGGTGGAACTCGCACAGAGACACAAACACACGCAGTGACGGTGACAAAAACAGCATTGAAGTGAGGATGAGAGTCTACAGACAACAAACAGATGGACTTGAACTGAAGGAAAGAAAACTGTGTAAGCGCTCGGTCACACCAGAAAGTAGGGCAGCAAAATTAATTTCCATATTCTTGTGAAATACACGATATAATCAAACATGTTTAAGTTGCACTTCTGTGCTGGGCTACTTCCAGTGAAGGATGAATTATTGCTACAGCGTACAATAAGTTAATGTCCAATTTTGTGGCAACAGCTTCAAAAATGCAGAATGCAAAACTCAGGCAGGCAAACAAAGTTTAAAGGGGCTGAGGCAGAATTCAGATACTCAGTGTTCGGTCAAATAGTCTGTTTTGCTTAGGAAGATTTCTAATTGCACGAAACGGCCGCCATGATAACAGCTGTTCCAATTCTCTGAATGTTCAGGAAAGGTGCCGTCGCATCATGACACAGCCGTAGTGTGAGTGCAGTCTTCTCCTAATGAACTTACGACCTCTCCTTCACATCTTTCCTTGACCTTGTGACGTTTTCGATGGAGAGTGAACTTTAATGTTTAACATTCAGTTTTCAGGCCGTCATGAGTCACCGTAGGGGGTTTTCTTTCTGGATTTATCTCCTGGCACTCGATGGCTGACCCCGCGTAACCCCTGCTCAGGCCTGACCGATGCCTGACCTCCCTCTCCCGCCTCTCCTGTCCCCACATGATCCCACCACAGTCCGAGTCCTGGTCGGAGCTGCTGTCACTTCAAACCTGAAGGCTGCTGAGTCCGGTTCTGTTGCCCGCTCACCCAGCTCTAGTTCTAGTGCCAACAACCTTCTCTGACTCCTCCAGAGCTCCCGTACGAGCAATGTAAACAAACACCAACACTTCCTCGCTGCTCCGAGGTCCCGAGATAATAAAAATAGGACTGTTCGTGTCACTGGTACCGGTCCTTTCCTGTTTCACCATGTTAGTACAGTTTCCTCATTTCGGTGTGGAAGAACTTGACCGACCCGCGCAGAGCCCTGAAGTCGACCACATCAAACACCTTTGGGATTAACATCAGCGTCTGGCTTCACTAATGCTTTTGTCCGTGAATGGGAGTAAATCCCTGAAGTGGGAAGCCTTTACTAGAAGAGTGGAGGCTGTTATAGCAGCAGATTAATGCACATGGATTTGGAATAAGAATAAAACATGATATGTGGGGTCTAAGGTGCAAAAAGTCTAAATACTTATGCAGCACAGGTGAGTCTGGAAAGCTTTGTGACATAACGACTCGGCTACTTTAGAGTTCAGCAAAGCGCTGTTCAGATTTATTTCACGGAGCAAATCTATTGATTTCATTTGAATAGGACCGATTTCTGTCGAGAAACGCTGGTGCGACTGAGCTCTGAAGTTCAGAATCAGATAGAGAGATTGCTTCAAATGCTCAGCGTGTCTGTATCTGACACCAGAAACTCCCTCCGGTTAGAAGAGGCAGAATAATAAAGAATGATGGGACAGAGGGAGAAAATAGTGACACTTTTATATATAGAGAGAAAATATGATAAACCCTGCATTTGCTTCTTTTGCCAGTCTGTAAGATGTAGTGGAATTTATTGGTAGAATATTCAATTTGATTCAGATGATAGCCAGAAGTTATCTCACGTCACTCATGAGACCCAACAATTCCCAAACTGAGCAAGCACTTTGAGCAGAACCTGGATCATGGAGGACAGCCATCTGCCGCAACTGGTTTAATATGGAACAAAAGATATTTATTTTGTGTTTAGTCACTTAAAAATAAGATAAGACCACCTTAGAACACGTCTTTTATATCTACAGAGAGTCCGAAACAAAACAAACACTCTGCGTGTTTTGCAAGTCACTGTAGTTTCTCCTTCACACTTGGAAGAGGAGGGATGAGGCGAGCGGTATTCAGTCGGTTGCAATCTACAACCTCACCACTAGATGCCACTAAATCCTTTAAGCTGTACCTTTGGTAATAGAACTGTTTTTCATTGATAACTGTTGACTGACATTGATGTCATGTAGATTTTTAAATAGAAAACAACCTGATAGAGATCTTTAGCATCAACCAGTTCGCTTGTATTAAGTCCATAAATCATAAACCAGACACACGAGAGCATCTGCAGAACAAAACAATATAAAAGATTACATGCAAATTGTCAGAGAAGCACGAGATAAGAGAGAAAATGAGATGATCGGGGGATTGTAGCCGAGCAGAGGAGAAAGAAAAACGCTCAGCTGATAATTAGAAAGGAGGCGTTCGGCGACTAATTACGGCAGCAGAGCAGCTTCAGGATGCCCTGAAGGCGTCTTCCCTCAACACAACACGGAGGTTTCAAACCTGTCACCTTCAAAAACCAACTGACCTGACCTCTGATAACACACACACCATATGTGAGAGATGCTCGTCATAGTATGCGAATTTTAAACAATTATACAAAAGTCTTCACATCAGTTTCAGACTAGACGAGTCTGGTGGGTGATTCATGCGTTGCCCTCTAAGTGGGATGAGATGTTCGGGTTAATCACCTCCGGCAGATTAGGAAACATTGTACCAAACTAGTTTGAGATATACCGGATGACAGCCAACCATTGGTTGCTTGTGTCTTTTAGTGATCACTGGTCCTTCGTTTGTTTCATAATAATGGAAATTTTAAAATGTATAATTGATTTCGTGTAGCAGACTATTATAGTTTTTACTCTCCGGGTTGTTGTTGGAGGAAGTTCTTCCTTGCCACTGCCACCAAGTGCTTGCTCTTGGTGACAACTGTTGAGTCTGTAAAGACCATCTAGACCTGCTCAGTATGGGAAGTGTCATGAGATAACAGCAGGTGATATCAGCTGTATTTTCTGAGGTCATGTACAGGAAACTTGTGTAAATCCTTCACATCGAAAGTAAATACTCTTACGTATTCGTCAGAATATAAAACGAGCTGTCTATACATTTAAATAAATCTGCAAATGATGTACATTGAATGAAAACGTTTCTTCTGTCAAGGCTTGAAAAAACTGAGTTAGTCACATTGAGGAAGGATTCTGAATGAATTCTCAGCATGGACTTCTCTTCTCTGCAAAATCAGGAGGCGTCAAATTAAAAGGCGTTGCTGATTTCAGCGATTTTCATTATCCAGTGTGAATGAGTTTGATGAAACTCTGAGGACAGCGACACAGACAGCAGATAATTAAGAGGGAGGCGTTTAGTGTCTAATTACACAGCGACAGCAGAGCAGCAGAGCAACCCGAGGCAGAGCTGCAGGCCTTTCCACTGAACGCACCACCGTTTCCACCTGCTGATGACTGAGGAGAGCTGCTGCACGGCAGGTTAAAACACACACGTGTGTGTGTGCACGCTGGTTATTTTACCATTATGAAGGTGAAATGAAACTAATATAACAACAAGGACAGAACAGGAAAGATAGGAGGGAATGAAATAAGGAATGAGCAGGTAAAAAGACAGAAAGAAAACAGTGATAACAGTAAGAGTAGAAAGCAGAGAAGGAGAAAATGTAAGAGGAAAGAGTGACAGCTAAATAATACAAAATAAAAGAGGATAAAGGAACAGTGGGAGTTCAGAATCGGCTGTAATAATCAGTCTCTCTCTCTCTGATATTTCTGATCCTGGAAGCAGCTGAAGCTCAAACAAGTGAAAGAACAAAATCAGCTCAAACCTCCGCCTGGTCCCTCGGGTCAGATTCTCAGTGTAAATGTCAAAGTCTTCCTCCCAGTTTTATTTCTGCTGTCTCTCCTCCACACCTCCTCAACCTGTTTCTTCACCGAGTCACGAAAAGACAAGCAGAGCTTGCAGAAATGAGAAACTGCGATTTAGCGGCCACAGTGATAAATATATATATATACATATATATATAGAGTAGAGAGAGAGAGAGAGTCGACAGCTTTTCTAACAGCCAAACATCAACCAGGTCCCCAGCAGCAGCTGATATCACTGACTAGTCCAGCAGCAGTCAGCCCAGCTCGGCGTCTGTCTTTCAGCCTTTTATTTCACCAAGCTCTCACCAACCACTAAAAGTCAGTCCCACATTTACTCTTGTCCGGCGGCTTCTTGCTCGCTCACTCTCCTTTTCTCTTCTTAGCTTCCTCCAGTAACTGTCCATCTTATCTCTCTCATGTCCATAGAGGCTGCTGAGCTCTGATTCTGGCACAACACCGGTTGCCCCCAGGCCTGCAAATCCTCCTCTTCTTCTTCCCCGTGGTACAAAACGCCTGTGGTACAAACACTAGCACTCCCCCGGTGCTCTGAGCTCACAGCCTGGCTAACAAACTGAGCTAACATGAGCTAACAGCAGCTACAGTTGGCAGCAGTGTTTACTTCACTGTCAGTAAAATTTAGATAATTTGCTTTAAATTTCAATCCACCACTTTGGAAAGGACTGATTTATTTCAACAAACCAACCATTCGTGTTCCCCAGAGGATGAACCCTCCTGACTTTGCTGATCCCCTGACCTTTCCTCTAGCGCCACCATGAGGATTTCACATAGAGGTGAGTTCAGTCTTTTATAACATATTTCTCACCTGCACCACTTTCCCCTGTGGGCTTTCAGAGAAGACCAGGACCTGGTTGTAGAGAGGATCCAGAGACTTCCTCACTGACTTGGTCTTCTTCTTGGCCACACAGCTCCCGTTCTCCAGGAGGTAAACTTTGATGTAGGCCGCTGAAACGACAGCAGACAGAAAAGTTCAACCTGAGTTCAGTATTAACCGTCATCAGAGTATGATACAGCACAGCAGAGCGTCAAACAAATGAAGAATTGAGAAGAAGACAGTAGATTAAGACAAAGTGGATGAAGACTCAAGTCAAGGTATTGATACAACCTGCAAGGTGAAGGTCATGTGACAACAGAGCTGGCCAATTGCAGTGGCTACTTTTCTTTTCTGTACGTCTTTTTTTTGTAGTTTAGAGTCAATTAAAGCACCTCACACAACTGCCCTTGGAAAACGTGTAAAACCGTTGAATCATTAAAAGAAAAATTCAAACGTAAACTCAACAAACCTTCATGAATATTCATGCAGACATAACCTCTGCTAAACTAAACCACATTCATGAAACTCTTTATTATAAATTCTGTATTCGGCTCTGCATTGTTTCAATCCAATTATCGATGGTTTTCCCTTAAACTGTCACTGCTGTCCTGCAAAAGTCTTCCATCAGTTCTGCCCAGAATGAACTGAATAATGTCAGATCATGGAGAGGAAACAGCTCCCTGTCATTGTAAATACTAGTGTTGGGAAGACGGTAAATTGAACTAATAGTCTTGTGGCCGATGTAGAAGTGACAAGTGTAGTTGAGTCATGAACTGATCGTTTTTGTTTCCTGTCCTGACTGAGGGAAACGAATCACGATTAGAACGAATTCGATTAGTTCAAATTGAACGATAGCGTTCACGACAAACAAACAGTCATTTTCATAGATCAATCCCTGCTGAAATGTTCCCATTGACATCCTTTATCCTGATCCGAGTCGCACACGCTGGAGCTACGACCTGAAAATGAGCTGAGACAGAACCAGAGCATGAACATGTGCATTGTTCATTGAACGTATCTGACAAGCTGAAATAACAGGAGGGCATATTTGGCACACCTTAGTTACTTGATCTGAATAGCTAAAGCTACTTGTTTGCAACTATAAAGCTGAAAAGTTCAAACTGTTCATATGATGAATAAAGATTTAAAAAGTAGTGAATGTAACTCCTAAAACTGACCCTCAGATCATGTTTGAGTCGTGAGCAGAGAGCTCTTTAATTAGCTCTAATTAAAACACTCATGATACATGTTATGTATGCAGGTGGCAGCTACGGCTCATAAAGATAATACAGTCTTCTGCTCGCACAGCTGGCAGTAAGCCTGTTCGCAGATTAGCTTAGATCATCTACACCGTTGGTCACGTGACCCCTCGCCTTGCAGGAGCCCGGCGATCCCTCGAGAGTTTTTCAGAGTAGTCGAGCCGAGTAGACAAAAAACAGAGTGGAGGAGGAGAGGGAAATGTGCTACACCGTGCAAGAAAAAAAACATCTGAACAACATTAGTTTAGTATGCAAAAAATAAAAAAAGACTCAGATTAAGCAAAAATAAAAAAGTATAACACACTTTACACATCCACATGCAGACAATAGCTGTCAGCGCGTTGCACACAAAGAAACTTCTGGAGCGTCGGTTCAGAGATGTTTCCCACAGACTGACAGTCTGTCATCTGTCTGTCATGTGTCGGCTTTCACGCTGCCAGTCCACGACTTTAAAAAGGAGCATCGCTGATAATGCGCCGAACATCAGTCTGCAAGTTGTAGTTTTATTTATTTGCTGGGATGAAACTTTGTTGCTAGGTAACCCAACCCAAAACAATATTAGAGAGGCTAGACCTCTGACACACACACACACACACACACACACACTCCAAAGCTCCTCGTCCTGTATGTTAGATGACGAGATCAAAGATTCGACCTCGGCGTGCTGAAATATGGAGCGAGGTTCTTCTTTGTCTTTCAACTATATTTGGATTTCCTTTCATCTCCAAATCATGTTTTTCCTTCATTCACAGTAAATTGCTCTCCACTTGCTCCTCTCTCCTCCTTCTGTCTCCTCCTCCTCCTCTCTTTTATCTCTCTCGTAGATAAGATTTGGGTTTTTTCCCGTATTTGCTGACGCTGTTTTGTTCTCGCGCGATCAGAGTTCAATCTAACTGAAGGAGACAAATGAAACAACAGCACGGCCGTGTTGACATCATGTCAGCTCCGTTTCTGTTCCTCTGCATCGCAGACACGTCCGAGATATAAAAGATCGAGGTCAGCTGATCTGATTAATTAGCCCGTTCTTTGCTCGATCACTTTAATGTTTGGATGATTCATTGCTCTGTTTAATACACAGTCAAAGCAGCTGGGCAGCAGCCAGCTCATATTAACAGCTCTCCGAGTACATTTCGGTTTTGATATACTTCGGGTGCATTCATGCATGAAGCTGAGAATCCTCGGGGTGTGCTGTAAAAGAAGTGTAGAAAACGTGTGACGGGCTGTGGACGGGTTTGAGGCAGCAGACGTATTTTGAAATCTGTATCAATGTTTACTAAAAAACAGAAGATGCTTTACGATCTCTGCCAGTCTTCCTGTCTCCTAAGTGGGCGTAGTCTCCTTAGATGAAGGTAGTGTTGATGAAAAGCAGACCGTGTTGTACCAAGTTTTAGTGAAACCAGACCGACGAATCAGCACCGAGACAAAGAGAAGACACGTCTCCTGATTTGTCTTTACGAAAAACGTAATTTTAAGTGTCAATAGACTGAAAACCTGAGCAGCAGAGGCTGAACCATATAAACCATCTCGTATTTTTATGGGCATGTTACCCATAAAGAAAATTATCCATACAGCTATACGCTAAACTCTGCAGATGAAGACGATATAGAAAATAGAAAATGTGATAAGATTTCTCGGGCGGTGTGGCTGCAATGTGGAAATTTTGGGACTTATGACCTCATTATTTCTGCCTGCGACGTGGCATATTCTGTGTATGCTGTGCTTCACGTACTGATGTTTCCATCTGATGACGCTGTAGCTCCTCTGATTGCGTTGTCCATCAGAAATATCCTTTCTTTCTCGCTGTACAGCTGCTACAGAGCAGCATTTGCAGTCAGAACAACATGCAGCAAATGTAGACCTGACTTATTTAGCGGATCTCCTCCCTCCGCTCTGCGTGTTAACTCCCTGAACACTTGAAACATCATTTCCTCGTCTTCACTCATGCATCTTTCATATCGTGGAGGACCATGATTGTGTTTTTGAAAGATATATCCCATTAGAGGTAAAATGTCACTACAGGCTGCTCTGTTCTGTTCTGTGTGCAGCCGATGCTGTCTGCTGATTTGTGGTGCATTCATGTGCTGCGGGAGTCTCGGCTTTCTAATACACGACAGCAGCCTTTTTTAATGGAAAAGACACCAGAATCAGATTCTGTTTCTAGCTCTGAACATCCTGCAGAAAACACACAGCTTTGATTCTTTTCACAGAGTGCTACGGACTGACCTGGAGGTCCCTTTGAACCTGGTTTCATGGTGAGTCCTCTGGCCTGGACGACCTCCACCTCCAGGCCCCCGTTCCTCTCCATTAGGCCGATCTCTACGTCACCTGGGATCCATGAAGAAACACGCAATTAGGACGGAGGAGAAAGAAAGATATTATAGATTTCTAACAAACTATCTGCATGTGACATTAGGTGGCAAACATGTTAGTAGGAGAAGGAGCTACACGTACACTTAACAGCATCCCTGTAATGAGTGGCAGTGTTTGGACTTTGGCAGTAAAGTCTTGCCAATTGTTTTTAGTAGACGTGAGACTTTTAGGATGGACAGCAGGGTAAAGGGCAAATACAATAACTGCTGACAGAGACATGTCAGAGATGTCAGAGGGTTGACAGCTCTTCGTTGTCATGCATCTTTAAAGAAGTTCTCTGTTCGTGTATCTGGTATAGCAATATGAAATGACTCTTGACTCTTGTTTTAGCTCATTGTTTTGGTTTCACAGCATCTTTACTGTATGATTTAGTCTGTCCGCTCTCTTCAACCAGCTGCTTTTAGCAAATTCGCTTCAACACAAGGGTTAACTCAAACACAGGGTAATACGTTCAACAAGGTGACAGTACCAGCACCAAACGGCCCTAAATGACTCAGATGAAGAAAGTGTCATCTATGGACCAAATATTTTCTAAAAAGTGTAAATATTACACATACACAACCCTAAATATAAGCTAATATATACTGAATGTGTTCATTTGAGTCACCTCGGGCATTGGAAACCATTTTCTGGACCAAATAACTAATCGATTAATCGAGAAAATGTTCAGCAGATTAATAATGTTGAAAATAGTCATTGGTTGCAGCCTGAGTAAGCAGGTAAGTGTCTGATATCGACTCTGTGAGCACGTACGTCTTTCTTTCTGTCCCCATGAGATCTAAGTCTGTCTTTATTGCCGTCTGCGATCTGAAACTTTTTCTTCGTTTCACTCATTGGATGTCATTCTGGATAACAGTTTCCAGATAAATGTCCCCAAAATGACAAACTCATTGGTTTGAAAGTGACAGAGAGCAGATGACGGCCAAGTTATTCAGAGTCCTCTGATATTATATAATGTTGGACTGGGCAGCGGGTTTTGGAGTGGAGTCGGTCCAGTCAGTGTCACTGTTGTCGGGCCAAGGACACTGTCTGGCTGCCAGCGAGGAAACTGACCCACTTACAGTAGATCACTGCTGTGGAGGACAGGCTGCATACAATATATCCAGCACACAGAGCCTGGAAATGAATAAGTGGAGGGGACGATGGGGAAGAACTCTGCAGTAGGACACAGCTCTGATTTATGGAGCAGCGTGAAACGATTTCAGCCGTCATTTGGTTCAGTTTTATGAGGAAATAATAAATAAATAATAACCCAGTTTTCATGCAGAGAGCGTCTCGTTCTCTGTTTCAGGTAAGTTTGAGAAAATATACACAGTCTGTGATAGCTGTGACCCTCAAATCTTAATCATGTTCCTCCTTAAAGAGGGATAGGTTACAGTTTTAGTCTTTAGACTCTGGATGAATTGTCGATAGGCTTCTGTGGCCGTCGTGTCTCACCCATGGATGTGGTCGCCAGCGTCTGTCGCCCGACAAACTGCGCCGGCCCCATCCCATCGAGGAAGTCGCTGAACTGTGCATCCGATGCCAGACACATGCCGCTGTAGTTGAGGCTGCAGAGAGAGTGAAAGAGGCAGACCGAGATAAACGGTTAAACACAAGCAGGCACTTCTCGTTATCCTTCAGTTAGAGAGAGAGAGAGTGAGTCAGAGGCTTGATGAGGGGATAAAGACAGAATGAAAGGAAAGAGATCGCTCCGGTTTCCACTTGGGTAAACTAAAAAACTCTGGTTTGACCCACTGTGTCCTTATCGTGTGTGTTTCTGCAAAGGAATCAGTTCAGAGTGCTTCGGTGGCAGCGGGCCAGGTCGCCTATACTACAACTGTGTGTGTGTGTGTGTGTGTGTGTGTGTGTGTGTGTGTGTGTTTCATGGAAGGACAAATCCACCTGAACATGTTCAGATGCTCAATCTGTCTGAACCAGGACGAGACCTAAGATCCAAGAGGCAACATGCGTTTAAACCCGAACGTCCGATTACTGTTCGCACTGTGTTTTTAACGTGTGTGTTGTCGTGTGTGTGTAAAAGGTTTCTGCAACCGTGGTCCACCCACACGGGGTGTAACCTTCATCGTTCCACGTGTTACGTCCTTAAAGCTCTTCAGGGGAAGGAAGCCACATAAAAGCAGGCGAAGAAAAAGAGGTGAGGTGAAGTACAAGTGTTCAGAGAGCAGAGCTGCCGTCTTCAATCACAATCATTTCCGATGAGTGAGGAAAGATTCAAATTGGTTATTACAGCAGATAAAGTACAGATGTAAACAGTTCCCACAGTGATCGCTTGGTTGGGTTACAGCGGCGTATGAGGGAGCAGTGGAGAGAGATGGAAGTGAAACAGATAAAAAGAAGCTGTCAGCTCTTTTTTTTTTTGTTGTTGTTGTTTGTTTTGACTTTGGTCTGCAGTCCTGGACTCGAGCTGGTCGACCACCCACAGAGCGACGGGCTCAGCTGCAGCTGGGGGCGTCACGAGGGTCAATAATCCGACAGTTTAAATTATTTTCCACTGCTCGGGGTGTGTGTGCGTGGCGGGTTGTGACACCTGCTCTCTCTCTCTCCGGGAGGATAAACTGTTGAACGTGTCTTCAAACTGTTGTAACTGATTGTAAATTCAGCAGCCTAGCTCTGCAGACAGTTAGGGTCCATAAATAAAGAGCTAACCAACCAAGTTGTCACAACATCACCAGAAACCCAGGAGGACCACCCAGGCACTGAGCGAGTCACATCCAGCCCGGATCAGGGCTATCGAAACCCCGCCGGGTTTGTTTATTTCTCCTTAAACTTAATTTTTCTCCACCTTTGCACTTCAGCTGCACGTTTAAGGGAACAGGTGGACCTAAATTAACCGAGAGCTTTGTCTTTGCTTGTTAAACGAAGGAAAGAGTGTTGAAACATTTACTAGACAAAGGCGCACGCGGCCGGACGTTTAATATCAACGTCAGGGGGGAGAAGCCGAACACAAAGTACTTACTAAATCATTTACAGGCCCCTCTCTCTCTCCGCAATATAATTAACAACGAATATCACTTAGCTTTGAGTAGCCAACCATGCCGACGTTAGCAAACATTAAATTATCACAGGTCATTTGAAATATTCGTTTATAGTCCGAATTTCTCTTGTTTGTGCTGTAGTGTGTATTTATGTCCACGTGTGTGTGTGTGTGTGTGTGTGTGTGTGTGTGTGTGTGTTTCCATTCCTAATGTATGTGCTGCAGTAAGTAAATTACATGGAATTAATAAATCAGCAAATTAGATTGAGAGTTATTCTAACAAGGTTAATGTGTGTGTGTGTGTGTGTGTGTGTGTGTGTGTGTGTGTGTGTGTGTGTGTAGAAAGAGTGCTGACATGCAACATTAGCCCAGTGAGTGTTAGATTATAATATTGGTGTGTGTGTGTGTGTGAGGCACATCTGAGGATTACGCTGAAAGAGGACGCTTAATGTAACGGCACGCTGGAATAATAATAATATATTCTACACAGCGCGTTACGTAAGATGTTTTGCGCGTTAACGTGAAGTCTGGTTTGAATTAGTTAACGTGAATGAAGGTGAGAAATGAATGCATCATTCAGCGTGATGCTGCAAACATGAACTGGACTGATGAAGCATGTGTCAGCTCCTTTACTGGTTCATGTCTGTGACCGAAAACTGACGATTTCTGTTTCTCAAAGAATTTAAACCAAATCAAATGTCAACAATGTTTTTATTGACGATGTATTATATTGAACGACGTGTAACAGCCTTCACGCAAACAATAGAAAGCATTCCCATTTAGCCCCATCAGCACACACACTCACACACACTCACACACACTCACACACATCCTGAATTGGCCGAAGCATAAATCAATAAGCTCATAAGTGTGATTGGACGGTGTTAGCTACCAAAGTGCTTATTCATGGCCATGCGTACACGCGCAGGCACGGAGCTTTTCAATCAGCCGACCGAGCCAAACAGCTGACGGAAACACAGTCAGGCAGCAGGACGGTTTAATGACTCCGCTGTAGTTTGTAGCCTGTCACACAGAATCAACACATAGTTATTAAAATATGTATCCATATCCACAGCAGCTTATCTCGTGCAGGGTCACAAACTAAGAGTTCAGATCATTCCCTGACCTGAACCAAGACACAAAAAAGTCTAATTACGGCGTAGTTACTTCGAGCAAATATTATAAGCAAACTAACTAGAAAATTCCTGCAGAAAAAGGGCGGAAAATGAATAATAATATTTTTAAAAAGAAACACGCAGAAGAACAACATTGTTTCTTCCTACTTATTTGTGCCGAGTGCCTACGACACGAGGCAACTCTCCCATAGCTAGCAAGCTTTGAATCGCTCTAAAGGTCACATTTCTTCACTTTATCAACACAAAATAACTATGTAGACGTTCAGGAAGGGCTCAGGATGCTCCCAGTGATTTCGGTTCAATGATTGGAAATACGGTTTGGCCAGAAATCCTTCCTGTTCGAGGGGTGGTCTCAGCATTTTCTCTCTCTCTCTGTCAGCATTTCCAACTGACATTCTAACAGGTGCAGTAACTGCTCTGCTGATTAGGGCCGGCAGTTGGTCCTGGTTGCTTGGCAACCTCAAGCCTGCCTGAAGGAGGAGAGGGGGAGGGGCTATTTTCAAAATAAGAGTCCCTTCAAAATAAGACTTTGCTCATTGTCGTAAAGACATGATAATTGCTAACATTTGCGGCTAATGCTTTACTACAGAGTGCGCTTTACGGCACTAAGTCACACAGCAGCAACTATTTCACTGATTCTGGTGAAACTGGATCATATTTTATGGAGGAAATGTTTCTGCTTTTCCCTATGATGTCCTCCGGCTGCTCCGCCTCAACTCTCTGTGATTTACAGAGTTTATGATGGACAGTGAAGTAAACTGCTGACAGCTGTAGCTGCTGTTAGCTCATGTTAGTTGGGTTTGCCCAGGACTATGACCTCGGTTTTTGACCAGGTTTGAAGCCCCGGAGGGAATGCTGATGGGGAACCGGAGTTGAGCACGGGGGGGGGCAATGTAACAGGGCTCAGCGGCCTCTGTGGACATAATGGCAGAGGCAAAAATAGCGAAGAGGGACGAAAGTTGGACTATAAATAGACAAACTGTAGTAAAATAAACATGTAAATGTATATGTTGGATGTTTTCTTTCCTCTAGTCTGAAAAAGGACGTGTTAGTGAAGCAACAAAACGTCAAAAATCTCGACAAGAAATAAACAATAAGTGTTTTTTCTTTACTCTACAGCTGCATACGTGGTCCCGGCTACCTCTGACGCCAACAGTCTGCTGCTTAACAACAATAAATCATATATAGAGTTTATATTACACAATAAACCAGCTGGTGTCTGCTACATTTCAGCTGATGTATCCTTTTTTTTTGGCCTACAAGCTTTTCCTGCATCAGCTCATAAACACAAAATCTACGCGTTCCAGATATAAATGGAATATTAATACGCCTGCAAACACACTGAATGATGCAATCATCCTCTACCTCGCTCGTCTGTTTGTCTTTAAATCCCCCCATCAGTCCGTCTGCCTCGTCTCGTTACGTAACTGTAGGAACTCGAGCTGGTAGCCAGGTTGGCACTGATCAGCATGTGATCGTGTGTTTGTGTGTTCAGTAGTACTACACTAGTGTCGCTGATGTCATTGCCACTTTTCCACAGGGCTTCACTGGACACGCTGTGTGTGTGTCCTATCACTGTTTCCTGTTAGATGGATGATGGAAACACACGAGCAGGAGAGAAAGCTTCCCGATTGATAAAAATCCTCCAAATCTATTTCATTTATTTATATTTAATCTGGATGCATGATCACAACATCCACGGCTCAGCTCCTTTAAACATGTCAGCAGTGTGAAGTGGATTGTGTTTGTGTTGATGAACATTGTTACTCACTTGCCCTCGGAGCCGTAGCTGTTCATGCTGTCCTCTATGGACTCGTGGCTGGCCTGGCGGACGGTCCGGCTCGGCATCTCTACAGCCAGACCCGTCTCTGTGCTCCTCTGGATGCCTCCCTTCAGCTTCCTGCCCTCTGTATCAACTGCAGGGAAACAGACGGACACAAATACATTCAGCTGCTGTTACACTCCCATCTTTATACACAGAAAATATAAATATTGTAGCTTCATTCTGCAGGTCTGTTGTGTTACGATGGAGGCCTCCTCCCTTGTGTGTTTCATGTTGTCGGTTGTGTGTGTGTTACCGGTCCTGGCCTCCCGTCCTCCTCGCCTGATTGTCTCCTCACCACCTGCTGCTCATCATGAAATCAACCCCTGCTGTATAAAAGGCCGCCTCGACCTTCCAGACACGGCCGGATCGTTCAGTCTCGTCTGTGGTGACCATTTAACAGCCAACCTTGAATTCTTGTTTAACGCCGCTTCACCTCCGGCTCGAGTCCTATCCTAACTCACCTCCAGGCATCCAGCTCCTGAGCTGCACCGTGTTCTCAATTAACTGTTTAAACTGATTCTGGTCTCCGGTTGGTTTTTGCATTTTCACTTTCACTATAACTTCTGTGTGGAGTTTGCATGTTCTCCATCCGTACGTACTCAGTCTTCCTTCCACAGACCAATCACAGGTTAAGGTGGCTGTAGGTGTGAATGATGAACTGACGACAAGTCTGTCCATCATCCATCCATGGAAAATAGATGGATGTATGACGGATGTACGGTCTGATTCATAAAGATTTTGTGCCTTACCTTTATCCCAAACAAATAAATAAAACCCAGATTTCTTTTCTGAATAATTGAAAAGAACGTCGTCGTCTTCTGTGTCTAAACGGTTCAGCTGTTCGCAGTTTATGTGTTTGTCCTGCCGCGACCTCATCAGTGTCAGAAAAAGGACGAGCGTGAGCGTGATGAGAAATCACTTTAACAAGGCCAAGGACAAAAGCACTCGATTCCTCCTCAGAGCACAGACATACATCTTGTTGCAAAATAGACCACGGAATCGATGCACGCCGCACTTTATGGGACCTGTGTGTGGCTGCAAGGTGTCCTGTGTGTGTGTGTGTGTGTGTGTGTGTGTGTGTGTGGAGAGAGGTTGAGTTTATAATGAAGTGCTCTTGCAGGAGGTCTTTGACCTTGTTTTTAGGACAGGACAGGAAAGTTGTTTCGCTTTAATAGTAAGGACACACTCACACACACACACACACTCTGACACTGGATCATGTGACAGTGTCACAGTTTTTTAGTGTTTGTTTCCTGAAGTGTTAAAATTCATCAAATAAGTGGATTAAATTTAAAAATCAATCAAATAAAATTCATGTTTTGTTTTTTTAGGCCTCCTCCATCCACAGACATTTGTTTTCCTGTGTTGAAGCCACGTAATGGAAATAAATACACACACACACACACACGCACACACAGTCACGGTGCCATGAAGTTAGTTCTGCAGTTATTAAAGAGCGACCTAGAACGGTGGTGCTATTTCTATCGTTCATGTGGGACGGGACGGTGGCAGATTTGGGTTAGTGCTTCTGCTTCCACGTGATCACACAGTGTGTCCATGAACAGGACAGACATTAAAATAAACATCATTCAAATCATTTCTGTTAAAGAACTGCAAACTATGATCTCTCCAGTCTGAGATGTTTGACAAAATGTCTCTTCTACCTCTAATTGTAGTTCCTAGTATTTCCTATAAAAGCTTTGGCTCCAGAGAACAGTTCTATCATAACAGAGCAACAGGGAAGGAAGATGTTTTCACGTATGGACCGCAGACCACCAGGACACGGGGATAAATGGCTGGATCACCACCACATCCCCTTTTTGCCCTTAAGCCTGACGTGTCCAGTTCAGTCTCGTCTCCAGCTCCTGTGGGTTTATAGAAATTGGTGTCTGAGCCTCTTCTCTGGTGGATTTGTTCCCAAACATCACTGCAAATGATGGCTCCATAAAGAAGAAGTCTTTTTGATTCTGAGGGCTCGACACTAAAACTATAAAATGATGTTTTCTATCTCTGAAACAATTTCTACATTTAAACTCGACTGGAGCTGCAGGAAATACATTTTTTTAAAGCCTTCGCACACATGATCAGCGGTCGTTGTAGCCATGACAATATATTATTCTATAGAAACAAGACATGCAAACAGTGGAGGGAGAGAGTGATGGAAGACATTTAAGTCCATTTAAGTTCGCGGTGAGCTAAGAGCAGCTCTTATCGAATCTTGAGCTCGCGACAAAGCAAAACATTTCATTTCGACGTGACTCTGGTGGAACAACAGAGGCTTAAATCGACTCAAGCCTGACTGGGTCAAAGTTAACTCGTGCAAAAAAAAAAAAAGGGAAAAAGTCAAATATGGGCCAGAGCCGAGGCTGATATCAAACACATTTATTACAACTCACGAGCTACCTGGGAGTCCATAAACTTAATATAACACACATATACATGTTCTGTCTCATTTACACTGAGCTCCACAGAGGTATAAGTCTAAAACTCCTGAGATTACAAGAGACATAAAATTGGGTCAGAATGCAGTTTTAATGCTCGTGAGACCCGGTGAACAACCCGACCATGTTTTGTAGCTGTAAAACACACTTCCTAATCCTAATCTTGCCCTGTGTCTGGATTCACAAGCAGCCCGATGTGCACTACTGTGGGAAGGTCACCGTCATCTTTTGAACATTTAAAGGTCTGCATGAAGTCACAGACATTCAATGTTTCAGTCAACGATCAGAAAACCTTCAAACGGTTTAAATACATATATTTTTTTGTTTGCTGCTTGGCCTCAGATGAACCTGATTCACTTCAGACGGAGCCCCCCCAGCACCAAAAGGCTCACTATGGAAGAAACCACTGGAAGATAAATGAGTGCATCTAACAGAATGACATGCTTCACAGTCTGGAGACAGTAAAAGTCTTTACGATTACGACACCAAGGCCGAGACGTGTCAGAGCCATCCATGAGGCGCAGGTGAAGAAAAAGTTCATGCAGGTATGCACAGAGCATTGTGTGTTAGTCCTCTATTCTACAGAAACTTTGTATGAGACACCATTGTTCCTCACATTTATTACACAGCATTACCACCTCAGGAAATATTCTGTACCACCGTTATGACAGCCATTAAAAGACAATCGTGTAGGCCAACACCGCGGACAGTTCACTCCCAGTTCCACAGTTACTATGCACCGCGCTGATATTACAGCCAGTGGTAAACATTCACGTCTCATTAATGCATGTTACTAACTAAACTTCTTCCCAGACGGAGTCTTTGTGTTCTCTCGTCCAGCAGCTTCTCGTGGATCTGCGGTCCTGCACGACGTCCACTGCTGCCAAATCTCCAGTTACAGTGTATAAATAATCTGCCTCTGTCTCTTTTCAACTCAACCGGTCACAGCGGATGACCGTCCACCGATGAGCTTGGATCTGCCCGAGGTTTCTGTTGTTGTAGTACGGTCTAGACCTGCTCTGTATGGAAAGTGTCATGAGATAACTTTTGTTATAATTTTGCGCTAGATAAATAAAATTAAATCGATACATAATCACATGCCAGTGATCTTAAAATTCTTCTATTTATTATTGTTATTTTCTTGGGTATTTTTTTTGCCATCATTCAGCAGCTGATGACAGACTGGAAAGCAGAGAAGAGAGAAGGGATGTCAAACCTGGGTCACTGCATCAAGGATTCAAAATGATTATATATTGTATTATATCGTCAGAATAATGTTTTTAAATGAGCATGCATGAGAACTACTGTAGCAGACTGAGTGTAATGTGCACACTGTGTACTACATTTGAACAGAATGAGTGCAGCGTGTACAATGCAGTGCTCCACATTATATATAGACGCTGTGACTCTGCGGCTGTCAGCGATGACACAAAATAATTGACAGCCGTCCGAAATCTTAATTGGCTGCTCGCCGCTGAGCGCTAATCACACAAGGGACTGAAGGGGGGGGGGAGTGATGCAGCTTGTGTCATCAGCAGGTGTGACACAGACACGGTTGCCATGGACGTGGATGTTGTTACTACGGAGACCACGTTGGAATCCAAACCTGCAGTGACAATCCTCTGAAAGCCGTGTGTGTGTGTGTGTGTGTGTGTGTCACCTCTCGTGTACTAAGGTGGAGTAGAGTTACATAACTAATACAGCAGGTGGATAATGGCTGCTTCTCTGCCACCCTTTCATGACGCTGATGGGATATTATCTCAGTTGACTTCAATCCAATTGAACATGCTTTATCTGCAGCGGAGTGGAAGGTAATCTTCCCAGGCAATCAAGATAAAGGATTAAAATTCTGAAGAGAGTGTTTCTTTATTTACAACACCTCTGCACACAGAACACTCAACCTATGAGATGCTTTCTGTCTTTCTCCGTCCGTCTCCACCTTTCTATTTCTGTGCTTCGTGCTGGAGTCAGCATTATTATTCCCTCTGCCAGTTGGTCCCAAAAATGTCAGAAAACTTGAGTGCACATGTACTATTTTGGAACAAGGCGAGCTGACCGCTGCAGCAGTTTGTGTTCGGTTTGGAGGTAAAGCAGATGTTAGCCCTCAGCCGGTGGTCTGCACAATCTAGAAGAAACATCTGTGTACTGTTTTCTTATTCACGATGGCTGAACTGTTCGATCTCTAATCATCAGATTCGTTACACACACACATATTTTTATTGCAGTGGACCTGCTGTACCTTCTTTCCTTCCATACTTTTCTGTCTGGATGTTTCTCCGGCAGCAGACTGCTCTTGTTTCTCTCCAACGAGGGTTAATTGTTATTTAAAGCTCCAGTGAGTCAGATTTAGGGAGATCTGTTAATAAAGATGGAATATAATATCCGATAGCTCAGTTTTCATTAGTGTATAATCACCTAAAAATAATAACCTAGAAAATTCCCACAGAAATTTTGAGAGTGACGAGTGGGCTGTTGTCGGGGGTCTTAGCATGTATTTAATTCTTACAACACTAACATTTAGTGGCATGTAAATAAAATAGGAGTGTAAAAAGAATTTCCCCGTTCGTGGGATTAATATCTTCTTCTATCTTCTTCTAGACGTTCAGTGTTTCGTATGATCCGTGGCTGCAGTAGTTTGTCCTTGATGCTTGGAACAGGACAGGAAGTAGAGAGGCCTGCAATCTGCCAGTGTTGTAGTCAAGATCAACTGAACCGAGACCAAGACCAGAGTGTATCAAGACTGGGACAAGACCAAGACTTTGAGGGGTTGAAACCAAGTCAAGACCAAGACCAAGGTACTGCCAGACAGAGTCAAGACCAAGACCACGCAGTATAAAGCCTACTGAGGTAGCTAATAGAAATGTGGCTGCTACATTTAATCAGCTCATTAAGCGCCTTAAAGTAGTTCTTTTGGACGCTGCTTTGTGGTTTAGGAAACCAGATTTTATTTCAGAAGATTTGGGCGATATCTCCTCCCAAACAGTTAACAAATAAACGAGAAAAACACAGGCGGTTAAATGACATCCTGCAGTTGTGGACTTGAACTAAAATCTTTGTCTGAGACAAAGGCCAAATATAAATGCAATCAATTCTGAGACAAGACCGAGGCCTTTAACAAGTCCTATCTAAAGTACTACAACACTGCAGTATGCAGCTACCATGGTAGATGCCGCTAAATCATACACACTGATCCTTTATAGATGAAGTCTACCAGAAGTTTCGACTCACGCGGTTGTCAAAACTCAATGAGAGCTTGTTATTACACTCAAACTTTAATCATTTCAGTATAGAGAAACATCAGAGAACAAAATTCACATTATTAATGTTTTCTAAAGCTAGTCATGGTTTATTGAATCAGAATATCAAGTGAAGTAGGGCGATATTTTGAATTATAACCAGAGAAGAAACACAATCTGACTCAATACCAACTATACATGCAAATGCTAATCACAGCGGCTTTAAAATTATTCTGACAACATGACGTCAATCCCTCTTAAAAACCAGTACAGTCTATGTGTTGCATTCATGGTGAGCAGTCAACACCAGCTACAGGTAATGACCCTGAGACATGAATGTTTACGATGCGGAGGGAGACAGATGTTCAGACAGGCAGCATCTGCTTGGAAAAGCCAAGACGCACCACTTTTTTCCCTCCATGACCAGCTGTTGTTGTTTATTTGTCTCCAGATGTTTGGGATCTTGAGTCTGGTCCAGTTATTATAAAATCTGGTAGCTCAGAGGAATTGCAA
The DNA here is from genome assembly GCA_018985215.1 of Larimichthys polyactis. Taxonomy (NCBI): domain Eukaryota; kingdom Metazoa; phylum Chordata; class Actinopteri; family Sciaenidae; genus Larimichthys; species Larimichthys polyactis. Next base: position 2,387,471 of record JAFMOB010000002.1, read on the forward strand.
AGTGGGCCTCTGTCCACTTCTGTCAAAGCCAATTTCTTCCACAACTCCGTGACCGTTAGTCCTCTGAAGGTCAAACATCTGCAAGGAATGACGTCATTATAACATCGTACTACTACTACTATTAAAATGTGAACACCATTTTTAAATATGAGCACGAGCTCCCGGCCTCTTCTCTGTGCAGTGAATGAAGCAAAATCCCACTCCCCTCTAAAATAGGCTACTGTGTTTGTGGCGAATGTGGTTCACAGCGTGTGATGTGGAGCACCCACTGTGATGAAGCACAAAAAAAGTGTCTGATGTGAGTCACAAAAGTTGTGATGTAGCAATCAGAGAGCCCGGACTCATTAGTTTGTCTCCCAGCAGAGAGACATTAATGAAAGCAGAACAGACACCGAAATAGCTGCTCTCCATTCAGCCAACGTATCTGGCCAACACACTGACTGACAGAGAGACTGATAGCAAAGGTAGGTCACACCTTTGTGGCCTGAATGACTCAAAAACACAGAAACACACAGTGTGTGTGTGTGCGCTGTGCAGAGATAAACTTTTTAAATAGGGTTATTGTGACACAGTGAGGATTCTTGGGTTGAATCCAAATGTCCAGACTTCGCCCCTCTTGCAGACTTTGCGGGCGTGTTCCCAGGAAGTCTGCGAACGCTGATCTGGGCCGTCCAAACCCACAACTCATCCAGTCCTCAAGGGGGCCTCGAGCAGACTTTCTGCAGACTGCCAAAGAGTCTGCATGGGGTGCAGACCTCACCAGGTTTCACTGATTTAATGATGACCAATGATTCATTACAGACGTGGCATTTCTTTTCCAGTTGCTGACTATAAGGCCAAAGAGAACTTCATCATGTAGGTGTAAAACAATGTTTTTAAGTCATGGGGACCAGAAATAGGAAATATGACAGACCTGAGGCCTGACGATGAGTCTCACCTATTGTAGACCGAAGTCTGCAAGGGCAAGTCCAGAGCGTGGATATTTTGACTCTCTTTAGCAAATATCAAATTATTATGTTGGCGCTAACGGGGATCCTGATGAAGAAACAAGAAACATGCTCATGTTAACATGTTTTTCACGTGGCCGTGAAGTGAAGCCAATGCAGAAGTGCCAAAAACTGCAGTTCCTCAAACGTCCACCTGAGTCTGGCTCCAGAAGTGAGTCAGTCTCCATAAGTCCCCATGTCCAAATGTCCAACTTCACAGCAGAAATAAACATGTTTACAGCTTGGTACAAAAAACAGTTTTGGTCTCTGTAGCTAATTTCCCCGTTCATGACAACTGTACTGAGGGTGAATTTATATACAACTCACCTGTTCACATTATATTAAGACTTAAAGTTATGCAGGATTAAGAGCGTGGATGCTTTGATTGACAGGTGGGTGCTGTTACAGGTGGCTTATTTGAGCAACCAGGTGTCATTTTGTCCGGCCTTTGTTCCACCTACGATCTACGTCCACGTCTCTCATTCAAGCGATTTGTTTCCACGACAATTTTACAATTTGTGTTATCTTAAATATCCACACATTCATTTTGGCGGCATATTACAATCCCAGTGCTGCTGATGAGTATTGTGCATTTGGACTGAAGATTAAATACACAGCTAACATAAATAATCTAGTGTGTCCGGGAAGGCTCCTCTTGTTTCTCCTCATTGTACATTGAACATTCTTCACTTCCACCATTCTTGATCTCTGGTAGACATTGATTTTTTTTCCTGTCTCAGTCTGTTTCTTGTTAGTTTGTCAGTAAAGTGTCTTCTTCTTCTTCTACTGGTCAGATTTTAGTAATGAAATGAGCCGTATTGAAACAGTATGGGAAAGAAAATCCAATAAACTTTTAACTCCCCTGACCATAAACAGATCCTGATTCATCGTGTCTGGACTACTTAAGCAATCAGTGACATTTGCATTAATCAACTCACAAATGACTCACACCTTAGTCACATTAACTATAGAGATAGTCGAACGTCCTCGCTGAGACAGACCTGCTGAGAGGAGGAAAAGGAGGAAAAAGGTAGGTATGAAGTTGAATCTAAAGATTTGCAGATTGAGATGTTGGATAACAAAAACGTCAGCGGCTGTTCTGTACCTCCTTGTTTCTCAGAGAGTGAACATTTCTATATTAATTCCACCTCTCTACATAAACAAACATTTGGTGCAGGATTATATCCAAACCTCCTAACGGCACTGCAAATACATCCACTTCTAGCACAGTTGGGGGTTACATAGTGGGAATCAAACGAATCCAAACCCTGTCAGTGTCACACTCTATACGACAAACTGTAGCACCCTACAGGTTCCCTTACTCTCTTTAAGACGTCTCTTTAGAAAGTTTCAAAACTCTCGGCTTCATACACGTCTGAGGCTTTATTTGCCTCCCGTGTCATGCAGAGAAGCTCGTGACATATCCCCGCTCCCACCCAACCTCCTCTACCTCCACATTGAGTTTATCACAAAAGCTAATGAAGGCAGTCGAGGTGCATCTCCTCTTCTGGGTGACATGGGATAAAAACATATAGATAAAACATCATGATGCGTTTTAGCTTGGCCTAATTTCACACACCAAAGAAGCAGACATCTAAAAATGCTTCTCGGTATGAGATACGGAATAGTTTGTCAACGCTGCTCTTCCTAAATTTCCCTGCTTCATTTTCTAACCAGCAAGTCATCCTTGTATCATCATTGGCTTAAACTTTTAATCCATCCTCGAAATGAAGCAACACTTTGCTGGGAAAGGGCCTGGCAGTCCTCCACACTCAAACCTCCATGGACTGAATAAATAGTTAAATAAAATAAAATAGATGTACGGTAATATCCAGTGAGTGAAATTGCTCTGTCACCGACAGACCATTTATGACAGAAGTCAGAGAAAATATGGCACAAGGTGCCAGTCAGAGCGAGATAGAGGAGAACGAGGATCCTGGGAGGCGCTGAAAGAGTTGCATTTATTTGAAAAAATGACTTTCCTGTAGAGGAAGTTCAGCCGATGACGAGTGATGACTCAGGCTGGAGATGAATAAGACGCTGCTTTTTGAAAAACCTCTTGGCACGACAAACGACGGGCAAAGCAGAACGTTGCGAGCCCGGAAGACAGAGTCAGAGCTAATTACTTTATTGGTAGATAAGCATTTTTTAACCTTTCTCCAAAATGAAGGGATTTGCTGAGTGCACCATGTTATTTTTGAACACCTGGAAGATACTGTACCAATTACAGTTGCAGCAGACTCGTAAAGTTGGCACAGGGAAGCCAAGTTTTAAATGCCTTGCTCAAGGACACATTAAGTTAGATTGATGCCAAAGATGGAAAACTGGCAGTCTGTCAGGAGCGTGAAATGATTCAATCACGTCTCATCTTTCCTCTGCTTGACATCAAACAGTCACCGTTCATCCAGGTTTAAGCACCAAGACTAAGTGTCCAGTGTCTGAATGATGGTTCGGACTAGTACCTACTGTATCCTCCATTGTGGCATTTGTTTTTACAGCAGTGGGACCAGTGACCTCCGTCCGCACCAGAGCTCAGGTGACCTTAATGACTCGGGCAAAAGCTGTCACAGCAACGAAAAGCACTGACGAACCAAGTGGAAACAATGACCTGGTTAATGATCCCACCAAGACTAAATACCTGGGTTTCCCCACCAGTCAGTCAGAGTTGATGAGAGATGAAACATCTTTACGGATTGACAACCAAGTCAACCAGGTCACAAAGTGGAGCACTCTAAGAAACCAGGCCAGACGCAATCCGAGAACCAATCGGCTGTCGCCTGATGACGATTTAGCCACTAGGGGCAACAGCCAATGTTTCTGGTGTAACTAGTCTTTATCTGGATATCCATCTTTTGCTCTCCACGTGGGATGTCGCCACCAAAGCTTGCACAAATGTGACTGATCAGTACTGCTAAAACTACAAATGGAAACCAGAACACTTCCAGTCCCAAAGTCTTGGTTCCTTCCCTACAAATCCTACATTCATATGCAGATATCTGTTCATTGAGATTAGACCAGATGAGCTAACAGATCAGATTGTTGGTCATCATGAAAGAAACGAATTCGCATATTTTAAAAGACGTACTGTTAATGTTCCGAACGTTGAATGTTCATATTAAAAAGATCTAGGTTCATCTGATTAAGGGGAAGAGTCTCCGTCCAGGTTTCTGTGTATTTGTTTGGGTTGAGATCACTTGATCATCTTCTCTTCCTCTCTGCCACTGAAAATTTCGCTCCGGCAAATTAAAGCGGATGTTTTCCATCGTCTCCACTCAGGGTAAATGGGAGTTTCACGGTGACCTGTGGGGAGGGTTATTGATCGCGCCTGCAGCCGCCAATACTCTGGTTAAACCTTTGTATTGATTCTACATTTCTGTCATAAAAAAACTCATTCATCATTGGTTCATTAATGACCTTTTAACCTGCTGCACTGAGGTTGACCTGCTGTACTGTAGTTTAAAAATACGCACGCATGGCTTGTAAATCCGGTCATTCTATGGACACATAAGATGTCTTTTCATCTGTTATGTGAAGGTTATGGCTCGTTTATTACGAATGAAATGAAAATGTCAAGCTGGAATTGCTCGATTACATCAGATCAGAGTAATCAAGATGTTATGTTCAATGCTGCACATCTTTACTGTCATTTGGCAGGTTTGTAGGTACAACAATTTACAGCCATGCCAGTAGAGAGTCTGTACTTCAGCACCTGCACAATGAAACCACTAACATGCCGTTCACAAAGTTGATGGAAACATTAGTCTATAAAATCGGAGTTTTGACCCTACTGAGTCACTAGGGGATGATAGAGAAGTTATGGGATCATTTTCCTTGATGGTGACATGAACATTTGAGCCTTAGTCTTATAACGATTCCTCCAATAGTTGTTGGAAATGTCAACCTCATGGTTGCAGGATATATTGTCTGAGAATGGATATCTGGTCAAATTTTGCTCCAGTCTGTCAAATATGGTTGTTCTCCAAACTTTTTCTGGCGTGCCTCCTCCTCAGAAGTCGTAAAAAGTTCATAGTTGATCATCATCTACTAGATGTGGCACTGGATATGTGAAAATACCTGCTGGAGGTATGAAGAGTCATAAAATTGCCAAATGTAGTTGAGATTCATCCTCTGGACACCGTAAATGTCTTTCAATCTGTCCAATTCATAGTCTGTCGGTCAACCACTGAAATATCTCTGACGATACAGGCTATGTATTTCATCATTTTACCTTACTGCTGAGCACCAACAGAAGTCATTAAAGACAAAAAATGAGTACTTAGCTTGGAATAACGGATGAGGAATGGCAGAATTTATCTGAGTTATGATGGAAAATTTCACGTTCAAGTTTTGTTGGAAAAGCCGCCTCACCAGATTCTTCATTACTCCAGTTCAAAATACCAAATCCTCCAACTGCTGGAGACAGGGTGGTTTCTCCGAGGCAAATCACTGTCATATATTCTGGTTTTGCCTATTACTGAATCCTTTCTGACAGGAGGTTCATAACATTTTACAAAAAGTATTCCAGGTAGGCTTTTAAACTAGAGACTCTGCATGTGGACGCCCTGCAATCAGAGAACGTTACCTCTCGGGTTGGATATTTGTTTAGGACTCGGATGATTGATTAACTTTAATTATGATGCTTAGGATGGGAAGAATTACTTCATGATGAAGGCACAACCAACACTCAAGTTTGCTTCTGGATTTTCCATTTTGAGGAGAACAGTCAGCTTCTTTTTTAATGCTTACAAAATGTTGTATGGATCTTGTCATTAATAATAATAAGTCTACTCAAGTTTAATGCTGAAATATAAATGTGACCGCAGGTTGTGGAACAGCCGTGAATCTGTAACAGTGCGAGGACGTCGGTTGAGCCTCTGCTGGGATCTGTTCAGTGCTGTCAGCTGGGAGGATGTGAGGACGTTGACGTCACGCTGTTTATACATTATTTAATCGCACACACTTAAATATCTCCAGTGAATATTGTAACTGTCCTAGAGACAGGTTTCACTGGGTTGTTTAAATGTTTCTGTTATACAATACATGGTTATTTGAGTTCATGAAGTCATTAAAATTGATGAAGTTCATGTTGAAAAAAAGTAACATGGATAAACAAAGACAGAAAAAAGACCTAAGGGCTCAAAATTAGTTGAAGTCCTAAGAGGAACACACGGTATTACAGATGTTTTGATCTAAATGTTGATACGTGCTGACATGTTTCAAGGTCGTTTAGTGGCGGATGTATGATCAGTCTGAAACTGTAAAAGTATTTTACTGAATTTGTAGAACAAACTTTGATGCATTTGGTGAAAGGGCGGTTACACGCTGATAACAGAGACAATGAACGATAGACAGGAAGAAGAGAGAGAGAAAGGAAAGAGGGAGGGACTCTGGAAAAAAAAAAATCTGTCAGGACACAAAAGAGAAAAGAGGCCGAATTAGAAATAACGAGACAGAGTTTGAGCGACGTGAACGAGAGAGACAAAGAAGAGATAAAGATAGAAAGAGAGAAAATGAGAGGCTGACAGTGGCAATAATGAAAGAGAGAGGAAAAAAAATAAAGATCACATATTTCTGCTCCTCCGAACTTTAAGTACCCCGTCGCTGGAGAGATCCAACAAACTGATTTAGAATTAAATCACTGATGTTAATCTTCATTGTGATGGACCAGACCAATAAAATAATCAGTGTTTCTTCACTACTCGATAAAAGGCAGTGATAAAAGTCTTAAATGGGTAGTTTATAACAAATGAACGCAGTAAAGAAGGTAGATCACGCTCAGGGTTTCAATGAAGTCTCTCAAACAATGGCAGTGAGTAACATAAAGTACTTTGGAGCTGTGGTTTTTTTTATAAATAATGGTATTTTATGCATTTCCTCAATTGCAGACACATAAATAGATCAGTCAGTATTATTTTATGAGCAACGAGAAATGCTTTAAAGGAGAACTCTGCACACCCAGTACTGAGAAAGGTCCTGCCCATGTTTAAGGACTTGAACCAGTGGATTATGAATGGCAGAACTCCAAATTGAGTAAAACAAAAATACACCTTAAATGATATCAACAAACAACCGAGTGACACACTGAAAGGATGATGGTGAAATCCATTAAACTGAGAACAAAAAACAACTTTTGGTATTTGTGTCTTCTGCATCGGGGCAATGACTGGACAGTTTTACCGTGTTTCTGCAGGGTGAGCAAATCACTTTAAGGAGATCCAATTCTGTCGGTGCTTCCAATTAAGTAAATTTAACATGATTTTGGCTGGATCTTTGAGCAAGAACACACACACATGAAAAGCACTCACACATACACACACACACACACACACACACACAACAGAGTCCTCTATCCTCAATTACAGCTGGCACTGCAGGGATTTCTGCCCGCCAAGGTCTGTATTGAGACAGCAGGGAAGCAGGGTGGACTAACTCATCCAAAATGGGTGAAGAGGCTCCAACAAGGACTTTTTTAAAATGAGGAAAATATCTGAGTAAGGACTTTTAGAAATGAAAGACCACTCTGAACACTCAGCTACAACAAAGACTTGATGAAATTAGTCAAGGGCTCCAAATTAGCTCTTCAAGCCAAGTAGATATTAACAAAGGCCTTTTTTTAAAGGACACCCTCTCAAGAATCAGCAATATTTGCACAAGATTTTAGTAATAACCATCACTTAGGTTCTTTTCTAAGCTTATTTACTTGAGCCACCCTCCCCCTGAGTGCTTTATACACTCTGACTGCCTAACAGCTGTTACAATTTTAAAATTTTTATTGTATCAGATGGCAACACGTCGTGTTGCTCTGGCTGTGATTTTTGATAATTCGCCCTGCGCTCCACTGGAAAATGATTCCCAACATTTGGAAAGCACGACGCACTCTGATGAAGGACGGGTCGTATTAATGTTAGAGCCGACTTCAGAATCAGAAAGACTAATTAAAAATCAGACTGACTGATGAAACAGACACATCCTGGATACAAAGAAGAGCCTGAGTTTGGAGTGTGCTCACTGTGAAACACTTTGTAGAATAAAAAGTAACTTTTTAGAAGAAAGTAGGCTGCATTTTTCTGTTGTGAAATCTTCCAAATATAGCAACACAACATGGTGTTTGACCAAGCAGCTGAGAGCAACACACACCCGATCAACAGAACAACACAGTTTTTAAAAAATTACACCAGTTTGATGATATGACAACGCTACAGCTCAGGCTACGGCTTAACTTTAAGGTTATTGTGCCTATCTAAGGTAGAAAAAGATGTTTTTTACAGTAATATGCTTGCCAATACGTATTTTTACAGAGATACGTCAATGCGCAGTGTTACTGAAAAAGATTTTTTACGTGCGCTTGTATAGCTGCCGTTCATAATGTGAATGTTACAGAATTACTTGTCAATGGGCCAGTGTCCGGTGAAATTTACAGTACATTACTGTCAAGGCTACAGTTATTCCTGTGAATTCTCAAATACTGTGATTTTACAGTAAGATACTTGTCAATGGCTGCCAGTTGATTACTGAGGTTTTTGTTTTTTTACCGTAAGTTACTTGTCAATAGCTGCCAGTTCATTACTGTGAAATTTGCAGTAAATTACTTGTCAATGGCTACCGGTTATTTACTGTGATTTCTTACAGTAAGATTTTTGTTAGTTTTTTTTACAATAAGTTACTTGTGAATGGCTCCCAGTTATTTATTGTGATTTAGTTTATAGCAAGTTACCTCTCAATGGCTGCCAGTTAACTATTGTGTATTTGAGTTTCTTGCCGTGTTGGAAACAAGAAATGAACACTGGGTTTGTGTGTTTGAATCCCAAAGGTTGGTTGACCTTATCCATCCACCTCAACCACCTCATCTTCAATATCAAGTAATTGTTTATATTTGAGACCTTTCAGATTAATTGTCACCTAAGGTAAAATAAGGCACTCCATATCCTCAAACTAACTTCAGTAGTGAAGTTATTACCATTGCAAAACCATAAAATCTGAAATATCAACAATGAGCTGATGTGGTGACACTTTTGATAACTATAACTAAATTAGTGAGTCTATCTTTAATCAGAGTAACAAAGCGCTCTCGAACGCCCCCTCCAAACACTCACAAACAGCATCTTGTCAGATGATAACTGGACGAAGCAGCACTCAGCTGTGAAGTGCCGCATGTGGAGAAAAGTGTCTCGGTTCAGTCAGTGCATCATAAAGACACTTTAAGAGCGATTCTGTACGTCCTCGCATTCGTTTAATTAACATACTGAAGCAAAGGGAAATGTTATCTGCGGTGTGCAGGTGTCATTAGAGATTTTGTAACTCTATTAAGTGTGAATGCACTTTTCTACACGATAATCACATCAAGAAATTACACAGAAAATTTAATTACAGCTAATGTGCGCGTTCTCATTCTGTTATTTTGCAAAGCTGCAGAAACGAGAAGGAACATCTGATGATTCTGTAACTTTAGGCATCAGAAGTGTAATGTAAGCAAATTCTAACTCTATTACAGTCAATTAGATGAATTAATAAAAAGCAGATAATTACACAAACTTAATTTCATTAAGGCTTAGCAACATGACACCAAAGGTGTTTCATATAAAACGGGGAACAAACATTAAAGTTGACAGATGTGTGCATGAAGATACGGTGGTAAGGTGCATCGGTCTCTGATGCCGCCACGGCTTCGAGCACAAACTGGTGCGTCAAAAAGCCCGAACATATGTGAGAAACTCAAATTTCATACCAAGAAGTGTGTTCACAGTGCCTGGGATTCAACCCCATCTCTTACAAATCACATTTACATACTTGAAGGAAGCATGACACGTCCTTATATTAGCACAAATGTCACAGGAAACAGGAGTATGAAGCACCAGACACTGGAGACTGGAAATCACATCCATTAAACTAGAGTGGAGGCTCTATTTTTAGAATATGGCAGAAATTAACTATCATACATAACTCTGTTTTCTTTAGTATATATGTGAAAATAAGACTCTTGTATCTTTTGTATCTACGGATCCATTTAGTCCTCTTACACTGAGTCTGATATGTTTCTACAGTAGCCCAGAAGGGACAAAACACTGGCTCTGGATTGGTGGTTTACTAATTTTAACGTGCTTTGTGGACACTGTAGTTTCTCCTTTATTCTAGGCTAGAAGGTTGCAGCCCCACAACTCGACCGCTAGATGCCACTAAATCCTTCGTACTAAAGCAGAAAGCATTTTGGAAAATACACTGATTAGAGTTAAATCTGTCTAGCTTAGCTTAGCATAAAGACTGGAAACAGATGGAAACAGTTAGCCTGGCTCGGTCCAAAGGTGACAACATCCTTCTACCGGCACCTCTAACCACCTTTGTCTGTGTGTAAGTATAACAATGACAATGACAGTGACAGTGTTAAGACTTTTTATAGTTTGGTTTTGTGCTGGACTATTTCTTGGCTTTGAGTAGTTGCCAGGCAACCAGCAGAGACTCCTGTGGATGGCCAAGAAATGACGCCTTGCTCAGACTGACTTTTGCAGTAACTTGTCAATGGCTGCCAGTTATGTACTGAGATTCTTTTTTAATGTAAGTTACTTGTCAATGGCTGCCAGTTATGTACTGTGATTTCTTACAGTAAGTTACTTGTCAATGGCTGCTAGTTATTTACTGTTATTTCTAATAGTAAGATACTTGTCAATGGCTGCCAGTTAATTACTGAGATTCCTTACAGTAAGTTACTTGTCAATGGCTGCCAGTTAATTACTGAGATTCCTTACAGTAAGTTACTTGTCAATGGCTGCCAGTTAATTACTGTGATTTCTTACAGTAAGATACTTGTCAATAGCTGCCAGTTAATTACTATGATTTTTACAGCAAGTTACATGTCGATAGTTGACAGTTAATTACTGTGAAATTTACAGTACATTACTTGTCAATGGCTACCAGTTATTTACTGTGATTTCTTACAGTAAAATACTTGTCAATGTCAAACAACATATGATGTGTTTATAGTGAGAGAACCAGGCTAACTGTTTCCCTTTGTTTCAAGTCTTTATGCTAAGCTAAGCTAACATTGATTGGCTTTATCTTCGTCTTTAATGGACAGTATTTGGTATAAACCTTCAAACTCTACACCAGAAAACAAATAAATGTATTTCACAGTCACATATGATGAAAGATTTTTGCTTTTGCTTAAATATTTAAAAAGTCAGCAGGTATTGTCTCTTCCCTCAAAGACTGACTCTAAAATAAAATAAAAAATAAAAACTGTATTTGAATTTCACAGGAACACGTTTCCCAACAAACATATTGGCTTGACACAAACTGCAAACGAGCTGTGTGAATTAAATTTAGAAGACAAGGATTGCTCGGAATGGAAACAGTTCATGTCTTCCTGGGACACTTGAATCAAACACAACGCCGTTACTGTTGTTGGTTCCATCTGTGCTTGTCTGCTGTGAGAAATGTCGATTTCTCTGCCGCATTCCCACTCCCAGATCTCAGCAGTCACACTGACACCACAACTGATAACAACAATGACCACAGCAGTGAAGATTACACAGAAACAAGATGCTTTTCGAGTGCGAGGAAGTAACGGAGAGAAGACGAAGACGAGAGAGTGCGGGAGGTGAAGGAGAAGACAGAAAATTAGACGTTATGAGGGGTGAAGACTGAAGAGGAGATGCACAGCAGGAGAAGACAAACGAAAAGGGGAGACGAGACATTAAAGAGGAGTGGAGAGGAAAATGGAAGATAAACAGAGGCGTGAAGAAGATGAGTTCAAGAGGAGAGGAAGGACACGGGAGAAATGGAGCTGATTAAAACATGAAAACAGAGGAGGAGGAGAGGAAAGTGGAAGGTCAAAGTTAGAGACAGATATGAGGAAAAAAGGATTCTTAACTAATATTTCCATTTCATTGACTGCAGACACTCGTATCAGAACAATTTACAAGCTGCCGGAGCCGGAAGGGAGGATTCAACCTGTCATCAGGAACAATGGGAGGTGGCTGTCAAAACTCGACGGATCAACACATTCAAATTGCCTCTCAGTGATTTCCTGTCATTACCACACAAAGCACGGCTGTTAACCGGCTCTGGCACCAAGAATGAAGTCATGCGCTCATTCATTATGTAACGCTGTGGTTGGAGAGGCATCGTAGAGCTCGTCTCATGTGGCTTTGTCTGCACTTGAAGCCCACATGACAACCTGACTTCCTGCTCTCCCGTCTGGCACAATGCAGCCTGTCAGGACAGCCGAGCCTGTTTTTCCAAGCGCCTCATTCAGACCGACTTTCTGTCTTCCGACCGTCATTTTGCGTCTCGTTGCTTCTTTGCATCCTCTGCTCTGCACCTCCGTTTGGATCTGCACGTGTTCGGCATCATTATCATCGCCGTGGTCGTCTTTACGGGAGTGAAATTATTTTTTCGGAGTGCAGGAAAATTGGTGGCATGTGCTGCTTTGCTCTTTGATTGGTGAGATGTCAAGCTGCTGCCAGCGTTCCTGTTTTGGTTCTGATCTAAATGTCCTCTGGTCTGTTCCAGCGTACTAATGTGAGCTCTTTTCCTCTACACGGCATAATATTGTACTTTTTACTTCACTAGAATTATCTTTAATTACCCATTATTTTACATTTTTTCAGTTAAAGTTGCCACGAAAAGCAGAATGTTATTGGCTTCAGGATATTTACCTGTTTTCTGGTCAGTGGTTGGCGTTTACAGTAGCCAACAGCACTGCCATGCTTCATAGGTATCGCTATGATCCTGTGTCAATGTCTACCTTCCAGTGAACACCACTGGACCCAGGACACAACCTTCGAAAGCAGCAGTAGCCTATCGAGGTGGTTCTCCTTCCAGGTTTGGTTCCTGAGTCAGTTAACTAATATTCCATGTTGGTTTCAGAGACCGTTGCTCGAACACGGCCCAGCAGCTGAGCCCGGTTCTGTTGCCTGCCAACAGCAGATTCAGTTAGCAGCAGGTAATTTAGCAAATGGTTAGGCTGGTGCTATCGGACTGATAGCTGAAGGACATCACATGGAAAACCAAACAGCGACCTCCGTGGCTGTGAAATGAAGCCAACGTGGAGGAGCTAAAAACTGCAGCTCCTCGTACGGAGTCAGTCTCCATAAGTCCCCATGTGAAAATGTCCAACCAGCCACCTGGCCACAGATTGCAGATTTCCTGTCCATGCTTTAAACTGTCAGTGGGGAAAAGCAGCAAATATATTGTGTATAAATCTGATCCAGTTTCACCAAAAATCACTGGTTAAAGTTATAAAGTTGTGCTTTTGTACCCGGTCATAGATGCAGTCCTCAGAACCACCCATCAAACAGGCAGCACTTCAAACACCCGACCTGGTAACGTAACCTGGTAAAAATAACGACATAGAAATACCTAAAAACCTCGTTGTAGTACACTTCAGTAACATTTTGATCAGGTCTAACTTCTTAAAATGTTTCCATGCGTGTCCAGTTTAGGTAGTTTTGTTCATTAGATGTGAGTCTAATAAAAAAAACACTCCAGCAGTTAGTTTTAATCTAATTAAGCAAAACAAATGAAAACCTGCTGCAGAGCAGCGAGCCCAGAACAAGCTGCCAACATTAAATCTTTGTCCTCTCGGTTTGGTAAAAGATGAGCACATATAAACCCTGAGTAATGAAACACTGATTAATCAAACGTCAGCCCAACATGTGGTGCTGCTGATGTGCATCGCCGCCTCCTCCATCCGCTGCATGGAAACAACCACCACAGCTATTATTCCTGCATTAGACTACAACACGGTGAAGAACACCTTCCCTGCTCCCATACTGCTCGCTATAACAAATGAACACCTGCAGCCTGCACCTCCTCCTCCTCCTCCTCCCTTCCTCTGCCTCCTCCCTATAGAATAGACCTCCTTTTCCTGGCAGTCCATTTTGTACTCCTGACTTTTCTGGGTCATCTCTCCAGCTCAGCAGCACACCAGAGACCTCTCTCCTCCTCTCGTTCCCCCCTTTCTTTCTCCTCTATAACTCATGTCTGACATTAGCTCCGTGCATCTTTTCCGCCTTGTTGTTTTTTTCCGGTATTGCACATTATCGCAGCCGCAGTCGCAGCACACCTGCAGTCTGAAGTCTTTTAACGACGTGTTCCTTCGTTAAAAAGCACCACAGCGTTTACTCCGACTTTAACCCCCCTCGTTCTCTCCTTCGTCCATCCTTCCTCGTGACTTGACAGCGGGGATGAAGACAGAGAGATGGAGACGAGGGTAACGAGCGAGGAGGGAAAACGAGACCCACTGGGCCATTTTAATTTTTCAACTTTCACTTCCTTCCTCCCTCCCCCTGCTGTTCTTTCACCTCTATCGCTCTTCTCTCCTTCCTCCTCATCCCTCCATCTCCCCCCTTCTCCATGCATGCATGTGACCTGTCGATGCATGACTGATGCTGCTTTCCTCTCTCCATATCTACTCCTACTTGCCTCTCCTTTCTTTCCCTACTCCATCCACCTCAGCTCCAGCATCCATCACTGCCTTTCCTCTCTTCCTTCCTTCCTTCCTTCACATCGTTCTTTTTCCATCCGTCTGCTGATTCTTTAAAGGTTAGTGTTCTCCGATCCTCCGACAATAAGTGACATCTCATTACTTTAGCTGCTACTATGGCGTCCTAAATGAGCTGTTTTAAAAAGGTCCACTGTGTAAGATTTAGTGCCAACTGAATACCCCCTCACCTCACCCTCTCCTTGCTAGAGAAAAGGGGGAGGCTACGGTTGCAGGTTGACTCGAAACTTCAATCTAGAGCCAGCGTTTGGTTTATCGACTCCAGGAAGCTCATTCTAAGGGTAACAACAACTCAACAGTTCACATTTTTGATTACGCACTTACGTTTGAACATTATATTCCATTTCTGCCAACAGATCCCCACAAATCTTTCACACTGGACCTGCGAGGAGATGAAAAAAAATCATTTTTGTCTTCTTGGGAGAACATTTGGTCCCTACAAGCGGAGAATTACAGCAGCAGACACTCTCACAAAAAGAAATATAGACTCAATTAGTCTCCCTGAGCAGAAGCAGCAGCAGCGCCTGTTCTGCTTCTATATTAGAGATTTTTTTTTTGTCTGATTAATGGAAAGATCTAAATGAACAAGAACAAGAAGAAGTCTGAGAAGGAGAAAAAATCCTCCCTGAAACACTTCGGATGTGTTTTGTTGAATTTCTAGGACGTGAATGTTGAAAAAGTACAACAAGTAAAGTACCACATGGAAAGTATTGACAAGTAAGGTACAACTGTGTATGTACTGACTTTTAAGGTTTTATATGGAAATCCTGGAGAAGCGAGCCGTACATAAACCACATGAATCACTGTGTAAACACTGCACTTTAACCGACACTGACTCAGTATGAATGGGTCAACGGGTTCAGATGAACTGAGCCGACTACGAGCAGCAGCAGCACCGGTTCTGGTCTGAGTAACACCAAAAGTGTGTGATTTATAGAGCAGGTCCGGTCCGTGTGTTTGTGTACTCCCCATGTGCAACAGTTGGCTATGAGGAGAGCGACTGAAACAGCTGTTTGACTTCAAACTCTGCGAACTACGGATTTATTTTGACCGAAACGACCAAACTGAAGACTGACCAAGACGGTTTAGGTGAGTTTTAATCTGTTACAGTTTAAAAACACGGAGAAGATGAAGAACGATATAACTGTTTACACTGTTGTAGGTTCTTACTCTTCAACAAGAAGGTCTGCCTTTGTAGGGATTCTTCCCATGATGTAGAATAACAATGTCAGTGCCTGTCAATGTCAACGACTACGCTGCAACCATTTTTGCCTATTTAAAGCAACACTCAGTAACTTTTCTGCCACATAAGAAGAAGTCTCAAATCATTTTAATGCCACGCTGACATGTAATCATGTGCGTAACTTTGTGCACTGGGTACGATCAGGGTTCAGGTCAGGAGCCGTACTCTCTGTGATTTACAGTTTTCCTGCCAACTGTAGCTGCTGTTAGCTCAGTTTGTTAGCCGGGCTGCCCAGACTGTGAGCTCAGAGCACCGGAGGAGTGTTAAGTCTTTGTAGCACAGTTGTTTTGGACCAAGAAGTCACGAGGGAACGTTGACGGGGGAGCTCACTCACTCTTTCACCGAGTTAAATAATGTTCTACGATTATATGTGACGCAGGATTACGGCTTTTGTCAATGGAGCTGCCGGCGCAGCAGCAGCAGCAGCAGCAGCGGATTTCATATATATAACCTTTAAAATGAAGAATCTTCTGCCCACCAGAGACTGCTGAATCATACGAGTGGGTCACATACTGAGTCATATGTCTGTGAAGGTGCTGCTGCATGAAACGAGCACAAGTAACATTTTCCAATGCAGCGAGTACAAATCTACCCCGGTAGTAATGTAAAAGGAACAGATCATATTGCTGGAAAAAAGCGTTGGATGTTGGTTCGCGTCTCACAGGTGATGAGGCGGACGGATCGATGAGGCTGAGCGTACCAACGTTTTTCTCTGTAACGGAGGGAAATCTGCGCTCAGCTGTCAGTCTGTCACCAAGAGCGGTGAGATCTAACACCTGAGCTGCTAGATAACACATGCATAAGTGTGTGTGTGTGTGTGTGTGTGTAGATCAGCTGGAAAGACATCAGATCTCAGAGAAAAAACATCAGACTGTAATTCAGGTCAGAGACAGAGACGTGTGTGTTTTTAAAATTTCTCTACCAAAGAACTCTCCTCGCCTCTCTCTCTCTCTCTGTCTCGAGTTAAAGGTTACTTACTTTTTTAAAGTGGACATAAATCTTTACAATGTAAACTCACTCAGGGAACCCCAGAATGATTACTCAATTTGGGCTCGTTGTCAGTTTATTAGTTCCACCTACGAATAATGCAGTCTGATAATTAAGACGACAAATCATCCTGCCTCTAAAACAAAAGGCTGAACCACGGTTTTTTGTGATTTGTTGCTAACCCTTGCTCTCGCTGCGCCTCAGGGTCTCCACCTGCCACTCACCTGCCACGTCCAGCCTCACTTCTTTACCACTCCTGTCTCTGGAAATCAGCCACCGACCGCCCTGGATCACCTCAGTGTTCACCCCTCGGGCTTTGTTAGATAAACTTTGTTTGAACTACACTCAGTCGCCGGGTTGTGTTTGTGGTTAAACCTTTTTTTAAAAAGCAGTAACCGACGGAACAGACCATCATTAAGTCGTCAAATATCGCTGCTTGACCAATGACCCAATGCTTGCCGTATGGTGTAGGAACCCGTCTACCATCATTTCTATGCGTGGCTGACGATGGCATGATGTTTCAATGTGCAGGTGAGTATAAAGAGTGATGGGTGGGGTTGATGTGGTCGGATGAGTCAAACAAAAACAGGAGATTGTTGCGTGTCTTCCTTACGAATTTCTTTGAGCCCAATTACGACCTTTCCTTAACCCTAACCGAGTAGTTATTGTGCCTAAATCTAACCAAACTGCAACCGTTTCAATTCAAGTCTTTCTCGACAGGCTTTATTTTGAAAATCTAACTGGACGTTGCATATTTATGATTGCCCTGTAGGGACACACTCTTGTAGATTTGCACCATCAGGCCACATTCAGAGCAATAAAGGCACCGTGCACAGTTTTGGATTCCTGGTGGATTAGACCACACTGTAACGTGACTAGTTCACTTCTACCGTTTCTCTTTCCTCTCACCTCCACCTGTACCAATGTGTGCTCATATCACAGTAAGAAAACTCACCTCATGTTTCAAGATTCAATTTGAAACTCCGGACACACACAAACAAGCGTTCAGGTGAACTGTTCTGTCTTTATTACTTCACTCGATGCTCTGCTGCCGTAAGGACAGACTTCCTTCCTGTCCTGTCAGTGAGTCGAGTTAAACCGAACTGAACATGAAATATGAAAAAAAAACGAGTGAGTGGAGAAGAGAGGCAGAGAAAACAAGAGGGAGAGCGATTCAAAGATAATTTAAGGTGGAAAGACAGAGTTAACCTGCGAACAGGATTTCCAAACCATCGAGTGAAACGGGAGAGTGAAGGCTTGACAGAGAGACATCAGGACAGAATCAGAGAGAGAGAGAGAGAATTAACCTGCAGCCGGGTTTACCTCTATTTAGCTGTAGTCAGCCACAATCAGCAGCCATATTAGCATTTAATTAGACTGAGAGCCACAAACCACGGCCTGATTACCGCACACACACACTGCTTTCATATCTGTGAGTGTGTGTGTGTGTGTGTGTGTGTGTGTGTGTGTGTGTGTCTAAGCATGTGGAGACGTATATTTCTGAATGCACAAGCACTCGTACAGATGTGTGTTTGCATGAGCCTAAGCGTTGATTTAGGGTGTGTGTGTGTGTGTGTGTGTGTGTGTGTGTGTGTGTGTGTGTCCAGAGGAACAAAACAACGTTGGTATCTGTTCCTCAGTGTAAACAAATTATACTATATATATCTTCATACAGGTGATGCTCCCAGCATGCCGCCCTACATCAGACTTTTCTTGGTCGCCGAGAGTAAAAACACACACACACACACACTGTCACCCGCGTTGGAAGCACGTGACAGTGTGAATTAGCTTTAGCGAGGATCCGGTCTCTCAGGAAATTAGATAAAAATATAGATATGCTGTCCAACACTTTGTTATTATGTGACGCACAAACACAACCACACTTTTCATATTTTATGTTGTGTTAGTGTTGGACCAGCGATGAAAAGGTGGATTTTAGGTCTGGGAATGCAGACGCTGGAATGGGCATGGCCGGGCAAAGTGGGCAATGTAACCAACTCAGCACTTGGCAGAGGCGACGAGCACAAAGAGGACGCTGACGGAGGAAGCTAAGAAGAGAAAAAGGAGAGAGTGAGCGAGCAAGAAGCTGCCGGACAAGAGTAAATGTGGGACTGACTTTTAGTGGTTGGTGAGAGCTTGGTGAAATAAAAGGCTGAAAGACAGATGCCGAGCTGGGCTGACTGCTGCTGGACTAGTCACTGATATCAGCTGCTGCTGGGGACCTGGTTGATGATTGACTTACTGTTGAAACAAAACAGCTCCAAACTATATATTACTTGCATCCTAGATGACATTCTTTACAGGACATTTAACATTATATTAATAACACTACTGTCTAAAGCCTCATTCACACCAGGGATGTAAGCACTGCGATCACCGGAGCTGATCGCTGCCACTCTGATCAGAAATACCATTCCCAGAACGTCCCGCGTGAATCTCAACACAGCAGATTGCACCAGACAGGAAACCCAACACAGAATCAACGTAATACACTTCCGCCCCCTTTCAAAATATAACACAATACACAGTTCATGTAACCTATCACAACTTCACACCAACGTTACGTCATGACCGGTGGCACCAGGTAAACAGTCAATCGATTAAATGGTCTCAACATGAACGATGAGAGACTGATTGTTGAAGTGGAACAACATACAATCATTTATGACTCAACAGATGCTTTTTATAATCTCTTCCACGTCGGAGAAGCAAAGTCAGCTGTTTGTTGTTGTTGTTTCCTTTATACACAGTTTATCGCGGGGTCTCGCGTACGTTCAGGATTATCGCGTGATCTTGCAATCTTGCGTGAATATGTGGGGATTGATTCCGGGCAGAGGACGGAGTAAAATCGCGGCTCAGCCGTTTCCACGGCGCTTACGTCCCCGGTGTGAATCCCCAGTAATAGATACACAAATAAAAGAAAATACATAACTTTGATCACAATAGCGCTATTCAGGTTATGTCAAGAGCTCATGGTGGCAAATAAATGAGAGCACGCTGACCTCGACAATGACCCTGAGAAGATGTGAACATTTGGGCTGGTGTCGAAAGAGGATCAGTCCTCGTAGACGCGTGAGCTCGACTTAAAACTAACAGACATAACGATAACTTGTGTATTATGATAACCACTACGCTTTCTTACAAAAGAGCAACCGAGAGGACGGAGTTGAGGGATGACATCCAGCAAAGGTCCGTGGAGGTAGCTCTTCGTTCGTGGTTGGAAAGGACAACGCAGTGAGAGCGAATGATCACGGAGAACCTAAACCCCCGAGGACACAAAGCCCACAGTGTTTCTGGTGGATTAGCTTCACTGGCACAGGTGAGACATTGACTTTAACCAGTTTGATTAAAGGTGACGTTCGTCCCGTGCACAGCAGTGTTATCTCTGATCGTTACGGACACGCGGGCCCAATGAGAGTACAGGGCAAATAATCTGTTAACACACGTCAATGTGCCAATAAAACAGATCACAATCATTTTCAGCGTACTCTTCCTTTAGTGTGTATGTCGGATTTCACAAAAGCAATTAGTTGCCCACATTTGTGTGTGTGTGTGTGTGTGTGTGTGTGTGTGTGTGTGTCTGTCTAAAACAGCAGGTGTTAACAGTGTGCAGATATTTCTCGAGCTTTGGCTCCGGATAGGCCGAGGTACTGCAAGTATTGGATTGGAAATGGCTGTTATCCGTTATATAAATAATTACAACAGATGGTTTGATCCAAGGAGACTGTTTGGTCATGTCCCAGCTGCTCCGACAAGTTCCAACTGTGTGAAATAAATCCCATGAGATACTACTGACCATGCTGCTGCCGCTTGTTCTCTCATGCTTTCTCTTTTTTTTTTATATAATAGAAATGTTAATGAGGCAGCGCTTTAGGTCTTAAAATAACCTCCATTATGCACGAGTATACCTGTTAGGAGTGCAGGGGGCTAACATGAGCTGCTGCCTCCCATCTTATCAGTGCAAACCAAATACAGACTGCGCTTTAACGCTGGAATAAGAATCTTCAATCACAGCCGCCTCTCGCGGCAGATTCAAAACTTTAAAGTTCGCTGCAAGTAAACTCTGTGGCACCTGTAACCACGCCCGGCGGTGATGTCACAGTGTACTAACACACCCAGCAGTACAGTTCTACATCACCGCAGCAAGGTGAGAAGTTAGACCTCGACAGGTAAATAATAACTGTATGAATCAGCTCAGTTTTAACCGTATCTGCGAGTTCAGGTTAGCGTTGTTACTTCTACTACGAGCTGCCATTTATACTTGATGTGTGTTCGGTGTCCCACAACTATTAGAGCCAAACCCATACTGGATTTTGGGACTGATTCCAAGCCGAAATCCGAAAAACACTCGTCACAAAGCTGGATATTTCAGTTTAACTCTAAACTTTGTTGTCCAATAATGACATCAGTGCACGGAAACAGTTCCTGCATTACGCTGTTGTATCAACATATACACTCATACCGATATCAGGCGATAAAATCTGACTGCTGATATATTAGTCTGGCTCTAATAAAGATAATTTGTAAGTGCAATATAAACTGTAATGAATTTAACCCACTGTAAGCAGATATATGTCTATTATTTGTGCACAATATACACACACAGGATCTAACGTTTAATAATCTGACATGTAACATGAATAAAAATGTGAATTTTGGTGAAGATAAACAGTGTGTGAGGTTTGTGCAGCACATGCACATGTTGAGGTGATTCACTGAATGAGATTGTCCTCTGAGCCATGACAGATTTACATAACACCCTGCCTGACGCATGGATGGAAACATCAGTTTTCCAGCTGACAGGTGTCAAATAACATCTGCCATGTGTGGCTCAATCAATCTTATTGTGGTTGCATGTGTGTGTGTGTGTCATTCAAACTCACCCCCATCGTCCTCATCGAAGGAGTTCATGCAGGGGAAGTAGATGGCGAGGGCCTCGAAGGATGCCGACAGGCTGATGCGGCTCTGCGATCTTTCCATGTACAGGCCCGGCGTCGGGCCCGGGTCGGCCGGCTTGGCCAAGCGCGGCTGGGCATTCTTCACGCGGAGTACGGCTCGCGGCGTCTTGGATAGCTGTCAGCTGCCCCCCACGGCAGATCCACCTCAGAAGAGTTGAGCGAGAACCCCCAAAAGGTGCTCACACCAAATACAGACGGTGCGGAAACTTAGTGGCGGCAGAAGTTAACGTCAAAGAAAGATTTTGATGTTGTCAGCCCCGATGGTGCAAAATCATCCTCGTGAAGTAAGAGATCTCTCAGTTGGTTGCTCACTCTTGTTGAGGTGAAGTCCTCTGATAAATGAGATCTTTGTTTATGCTCTTTCTAACTCAACATCTATCTGCGGTGCTGCGTAGCAGGGTTGAATCTCTCTCCTTGTCATTGCTGCTCTAGTTTTTGAATTCTTGTTTTGCTTCGCTTCTCAGGCTGGTGTACATCGTCCTGTTCGTCCCTTTTGGTCCTCAGATTGTCTGATGAACTTGTTGTTGACCGGTTGCAAGTCTTCACGCTGATAAAATCTGATCTTTACTCACTTTCTGAACTCTGCGTGTCAGTCTAACATCCTCCTGCTTGTGCATTCACAGATCGGACGGCTGGTCTTCTTCTTCAGATCCCCGGTGAAGGAAAGAAGATGGGAGGAGACGCTGGTGGTGGTAGAGGTGATGTTGACGCCCAGCTTGAAACGTGTTGCTCCCCGACTGAATCAAAGGTTTTCCTTGCTGTTGCATCAGCGTTGTCATCCCCTCGTGCTCTGTCAGAGCTTTCACGCCAAATAAACTGACTTTCAAAAATCCAGCAGACGTGCAGCTGCAGGAGATGTTGCAAAAATGCTTCGTTTCCAAGCCCAGATCAGCTGGGAGAGCATCAGTTGCAGCAACAATTGCAGAGGAGGTGCAATCTGTTGCTTCTGCTTTGATGTGCAGCTAATGTTGTGGGGTAAATGTTCTTAATGTTGTGTTGCTGTGAGCGAGGTTTGCCGTCTTCCTCTCTCTTTCCACCGTCAGTCCTGTGGCGCTCCGTCGCCGTGCCGATGCTCCACTGACTGTCTGCTCCTGAGACGGGAAAGGACAGAGCGAGAGCGAGAGACGATGAGAGAGGAAGAAAAAGAAAAAGAGAGAGAGAAGAGAGAGAGGCTGTGCTGTTTAACAGCTTGTGTCTGACTGGACTCATTCACTGACGAGCTGTATGGAGAGCAAGAGAGAGAGGGAGAGGGAGAGGGAGGAGGGGGAACAGAGGGGATGGAGAGCAGACTGTTGCTGGCAGCCCGACCAATCAAAATGTGGATGAGGGAATATGGGCGTGACTTGGGGACAGCGGAGGCAATGCAGGGCAGGATAAGTTTACAATGTCTCTCTCTCTCTCTCTCTCTCTCTCATTGTATCTTGCTCATTTTTTCAAGGCATAGATCATCAGAAAAACATGAATCAGAGTCCAAAGAGAGGCAGAATGATGTCTCTCTTTATTATTTTTCAGTGCAGGATGTGAAACTGTGTGCATTTCGACAAGGTAAAAAGAAACACAAACATTAAATGAGACCTAGAAGAGATCTCAAGCAGCAGGTCGGTATTTTGGGTTGGTAGTTCAGAGCCAACTGGTTAATAAAGCGACTGTTTTAGCACAGATGATTTTGCACCAGAGAGCATTCTGGTTTTCGTGTCCGAGTAGTATTGACCAGTCGCGTTGAGCGGTCTTTGGTTTCAAGAGTCTGTATGGAGAGTGAAAGAGGCAGATCACAAGATGCAAACTCAGAACCATCAGCTACAGTCTGATGACCATTTAGAGTTTCATTTTCCATCCATACATTCATTTCCTTTATTATCTGCAGTCGGGTCGCGGTGGCACCAGGTTTACCAAAGCGTTCCAGATGTGTCTCTCCCAAGCAACTCCAGAGGGATCCCGAGACATTCCCAAGCCCAATGGGTGATATAGTCCCTCCAGTAAGTTCTGGGTCTGCTCTGGGGTCTCCTACCAGTTGGACTTGCCCGGCATCCTATTCAGAGGCAAAAGAGGAGCGGTTCTACTCTGGGCTCCCGGCGATGTCCAGCCACCCTATGGAGGACACTCTTGTATCTACAGTCGCATTCTTTCCGTCTCTACCCAAAGCTTATGACCATAGGTGAGGGGGGTTGGAACATAGACTAGAAAATCAAGAACTTTGCCTTCCAGCTCAGCTCCCTCTTCCCCAAACGGTCCAATAAAATGTCTGTAGTACTGTACAACACCATTTTACTGACAGACTAAATCATTGTCCAATGTGTCCCAAGATTGGTGATGTCTCAAGCTAGCATCTCGTATTGCTGCTTCACAATAAAAACTTTCATGTGATTCACCAATGGAGAGCTTTTATTGTGAAAGAACAGCAACAGGAAGTGATATCTCTTTAATTAGTAGTGAGTAATGGCAGTAAACATGCCGTTCTGACAAGGCGTAAAACAACTTTGCACTCGACGTGAAAGATTCGACTTCCATCGACCGTTTGAACAGCCGTTCATCTGTCTGACTTTGTTCCCTCCGTGTCCTTAACTGTCTTTTCTACACTTGTCTTTCTCACCTCTCTGCGTCTCTTCATCATCATCTTCATTTCCGTGGCGTGCACTCTTTCCCCCTCGTGTTCTTCTGTGTCTTGTTTTCTGCGAAGCAGAGAGGGAAGCAGGGAGGAAATGGTCTGTGTAATCAACGGTGCTTTGCAGGGCTCCATTCATCTCTTTGCTTCTATAGATAGAAGCCATAGGGGACACACACACACACACACACACACACACACACACACACACACACACACACACACACACAGAGGTTGAGGCTGCACAATCTCAGAAGTGCAAGCTAATTGCTAACATGGTCACAATAACAAAATAACATGCTGAAGCTGAGCAGGTGTAATGTTCAGCATGTTTCCATCTCAGTCACATTTTAGTCATTTAAAAGTTTTAGTCTAGTCGAGGCGTCAGCATGTTTGCGTGCATAAGAAGGCTTGTCTTTGATGATGGGCAACTTGTTTTTCTGCTATCCAACAATAAAGGGCACGTTTCGAGCAGTCCGTCTGTTAATTTAGTCGAGATCTTCCCGCTAATGGAGTATTGTGGGCGGGGGAGGAAAGAAAAAAACAAGCTGCTCCCGGCAGAAGAATGGAGAGCACAGCGGCGTCCAGACCTGCTATGATGGATAAAGTTGGCGGTTTGCTGGTCAGATCTGGTTCACGGTTGTTGATTGACAGATATTTTTGCTGATTTTTTTTTGTCCAACATCCAAGTCACGACCGCGGGCAAGTGTTTGTTTTTCAGTTGTGACTCATTTATTCTGGCTGAGATGATATTTTATGTAAAAACTGTGTCATGTTCCTCGCTGTCCCCAGTCTTCAATAATCCTCTCAGTCAGTATATTATTTATTTATATTTATATTTATTATGGCATGCCGTTCAGGAAATTAAACCTTTAACTATATTGAATGAAACTTTGAATATATGGAATGAAGTCTGAATATATCGAATGAAACTTTGAATATATGGAATGGAGTCTGAATATATGGAACGAAACTTTGAATATATTGAATGGAGTCTGAATATATGGAATCAAACTTTGAGTATATATATAAAGAATGAAGTCTGAATATATGGAATGGAGTCTGAATATATGGAATGGAGTCTGAATATATGTAACGAAACTTTGAATATATGGAATGAAGTCTGAATATATGGAATGAAACTTTGAATATACTGAATGGAGTCTGAATATATGGAATGAAACTTTGAATATATTGAATGAAGTCAATATATATTGAATGAAACCTTGAATATATGAAATCCTGTAACTGGTTATATAAAAAACTCTTCCGCTCAGTGTGGACAGTAAAGACCTTTATATGTTGTTTGTGTTGCTTTCAGCCAGCGATGCTTTATCAAGCTCTCTTTACACTGCGATGCTTCCGTCCTTGTGTGCTCTGCTGAGTGTACCGTGGCCAGTGAAGTGCACTGGTATCGCGTTGACAAGCGCTCGGGCCGCTCGCTGTGAGCATGCTGTCCAAGCACACCTTATCAGAGGAGCGTTGACCTTTTACTACAAGCACCTGCCTCGGTCTCTGTCTCCGCCTTTTTCATGTCGCTGCCCGTCTCTCTGCCTCCGTGCCTTTTTTCCTCCATCTGCTCCTCTGTCACACTACCTGTCTTATGGTTTACCTTTTCCATTTGCCTTCCTGGTGCTGCTGCCATTTAATTGCCTTTATTTTGTCTTAATGAGCAAATGCTGACAGTGAGCAGAGATAGTGTCGTGCCAGAACAGGAGCTGGGTAAGCATACAATGTAAACTGGGCTCAGCAGCATCTATGACTGACTTTTAGTCGATTAGTGGATGTGACTGTAGTTTATTTTAGACTTTAATCTGGTATCAGGATGAATTCTTCTCTAGACTTTAATTTATATCTTTTTTGCCTAAGAGTAAACTGCTCTATCATTTCTTTAATGGGAGCGCCTGTCAATCAAACAATTCAGCCATGATACTTCGACAGTTACTCTTCCACCTGTAAAGCCGAACCCTTCCTCTGTGCTTCTAGGAAAACAATTTGCAGCAATATCATCAAGGGCAACATTTCTTTTAGGGTAAATACATTTTGTTTGGCATAAAATCAGAAACACGTGAGTGCAGAGTCTGAGAACAGAAGGTCAAAACAGTGTTCTGCTTTATTAACTGCAGGTAGAGAGCAGCGAATCTGACCTTTACTTATATGAAAATGTCACAGCATTACTTCAGGTAGGTTAAGAGAAGAGACAAAATAAGTTTGCTGCAAAGTTTTGATATGACACCACTATTAGCACGATGACATCAACACTGCTCATCCCATAGAGAACTTTAAATTAAAGGTTAAAGTCAATGCACATTTTAATCGACCAGTGAAACTCAGCCTGAATGAACCTTGACCCGGACGGCGTGATCAGAGTTAGGGCATGAAGGTCACGTCTATGCTGCCTGCTTGGCTGCCTGCCTACCCAAACCGGGGCGTTGCCAAGGCAACTGCAAGTTGCAGCAGCAACGTCAGGATCAGCTGACACTGATGTGAGATGACAAGACCACCCAGAGAGAGAGTAGAGAGAGTGAATGGAGAGAGAGGAAGAAATAATTAAGGAGCAGACTGAGGACATTTCCTAACGGTTACAGTGACACGCTGGAAGAAAAGAAGTGATGTTAGATAAACTAAAGTTCACACACACACACACACACACACACACACACACACACACACACACACACACACACACACACAGTCCACTGAGATTATGCAACCGAATGCGTGTTATTCCATCATAATCCTGTCTGGCTCGGTGTTAACACTGAAACTTTCATAGAGCCCAGCAGGTCTGAAATGTTCTCCACAGTCCATGTCACTCTGTTCTGCAGCAACAAAACACACCAGCTCTCTTTCTGACGCTCCTGCTAACCTCGAGTTTATTTTAGAAGTCTATTTCACTTTCATTTAAAGGTCCGGTGTGTGTGTGTGTGTGGAGGATTTAGTGACATCTAGTGGTGAATAATCCTCACTTTAACACTTAAGTGTATAGGAGAAACTGTTGGTGGTTGTGAATCTTAAATGCCGTTTTCTAGAGCCAATGGCTGCAGGAGGGAGGGTAGGGATGGGAATCGAGTGTTTCAATTCCATGGAATCGTTTGGCAGTTTATCTAACTATTCTCACGAATTACGTCACGTGACTTACGCAAGAAGTTACGCACGCTCGATTCCAGCAAGCACGACAAATCACGGCACGTAACTTACGCAAGTTTCCCACATGCAGTGCGATCAGTAGTAAACAATGTCACCCACTCGGTTCAAACGCTCCAAAGTTTGGCTGCATTTCACCAAAACAGACGTCAACAGGGCGACTTGCAATCATTGCAAAGTGGAGATAACAGCGTCGGGAGGGAACACGACGAACATGCAGAAACATTTGCAAACACAACATGCAATATTTTTAAATGAATGTCGTGTTTTTGACACGCTTCGGACTGGAGATGAATCTCAACCTAGCAGCAGCAGCAGCCAGGCTATGACCACCTCTGTGGTTACTACGGAAGGTAACTCTGGTAAGTAACACACTGCCTACCATGTTAGCGCCATGTGCTTCTTTGTAAAACAAGCTATAACAGTTAACATTAAACGAATGCCTTCTGCATTACATTTAGAAGATGACCATGATGAGAGAGAGAGTCTGGCAGCTGTACTAGTACTCGTTCCAGTTCACTACCTCCTCCAGATGATGCTGATCAAACTGTTTGTTCTCCTTTTTCCCCCAAATGAGAATCGATAAAGAATCGAATCGTTAAGCAGAATCTTGAAGTGTTCAAGTCGGTGAAATACAAGTTTGTGCCCTCTAGTGTGTTGAAGCTAATCAGCTGATTGTGGACAGCTTTACTTCCTTTGAGGTAGCACATGGAGACATTTTCTTTTGCATTTGTCAAACGATGTCTGATTTAAACGTTTTGTTAACATCTGATTTGTTCATTCAAGCTTTGCCTGGAGGTAGGTCTGTACGTGACGTCACAGGTGCAACATCCATGTTTTATACAGTCTGTGATTGATGCATGCGCGTGCATCACTTCTCATATAGAGTAAAGTTGACGCCTCCATCGTTGGCAGATGCCCGGTGGATTTCTGGTTCATTGTCTCGACCTCTCAGCCACGACTAATTCTCCTCTGAATCACCTGCTCGTCCAGGACTAATGGAGCTTTACAAATTGAGCCAGTGAGCATTGATGAACCCGAGAATCGCACGTCAGCATTGTTGCTTCAGCAGTAAACAACGAGTCTTTACGCTGAGAAGAATTAACGTGCTTATCGGAAATCTATAAAACATTGACGGATTTAAGCAATATAGGATTTTAATGTTTTAATGTCATCCAAGTCAGACTTCTTTTAAACAGTTTCTTGTGTCTGAGCATCAGATGACTTTAAAGATGTGATGACCCAAACGTTTAATACGACTGACCCTACATCTTTTCTAAGGACACCGGTGTCTCTGTGGACACTGAGGCCTAACATCTGTCACGTTGCGGCCGCAAGTGGTGTCCAATCTCCACGCGACTTCAAACCCAACGAGGAGTGTTTCAGAAGTGTTTTGCTCTCTTGTTAACTTGCTCGTTTATTTTCTTCTAAATATGTGAATTTGCTCTCATAGTTCTTTTGTAATTGTTTCTCTTTTGGCTGTTTTGGAAGTTTGCAAGACGCGTTTTATTTTGAAAATTGACCAGATTCTCTGTTTAGATTATCAGATTTTTCTCAAGACGAGCAGACAGTTGAGTATACTTTCCAGACCATGCATAGGCCGGGAATCGTGTGCTTCTCAGTTATGCTGTTGAACACACACACACACACACACACACACACACACTGACGTCAGTCTGTCAGTCTTGCTGTGCTCTGGGGTCCATCCAGGAAGCGACAGAAGGCTGAGCAGCCAGAGGTAAAGACCTCCACTGAGCTACCACAGTGACTTTGTGTGTGTGTGTGTGTGTGTGTGTGTGTGTGTGTGTGTGTGTGTGTGTGTGTGTGTGTGTGACAAAGATCCTCGTCTTTCTGTGACACTGATTTTTTTGTGTCTGTGTGTTCATGTGCAGAGTGAAGGGGACAGATGAAGGTGTTATATAACCGTGTCATGATGGATCACCAGGTAGTGCTGTGTGTGTGTGCAGGTGTGTGCGCGCAGGTGTGTGTGTGTGTGTCTGCAGGTGTGTGTGTGCGTACCTGTCATAGTAAGCTCAGGGCAAATCTACACACGAACACAAAGTGGAAGCACAAATCTCATTACATCAGAGAGCCCAGTGCTCATTATTTTAGATTGTATTTAAAAATCTCTGAATCCATCAATGTTTTCGTTATTTTAGACTAACTATTGTGAAATATGATAACTACAGGATATAAAAATACAAACTGGAGCACAATCACTCGCTAGTTTTGTCACTTTCTTATGATTTGAAGGAAATCTGCAGTGTTCAGGATCCTTTTAGTGTGTTAGTGCGTGTGGATTCAGAAACATCGTCCTCACAGGACAATCTAGTTCAGTGTAAAAGAATTTAGATCACTCAGAAGTAGAAAAACAACAATCAAATATTTATGAAAGACTACTTCTAAAAGTCAAAATCTGGGTATTAAATGATGAAACTGTTTGACTGTCTTCAGGACTTGATGCATTTTGACAAAACACATAAAAAACATGAATCAGATTTTTTTTCTGCCTGTTTTCAGTTGAACAGCGCAAAGATTAATGACATATTTAATGTTCAGAATGATAAAAATGTGTCATCACACGTCTGAACAAAGTTGAGACAGGAGCAACAAAAGACTGCGGAAGTTGCTCACAGTCTTTTGTTGCTTGAGATTGAACAGCTCGCTCTTTCATAACCAAGGACGTTTGACAATTTCTTCTTAAACCGTTTGGGCTATTTGCAGCTTGTGCCTCAATACACGATTCAGAAATGTATGGATTTATTATGGATTTATTCCTCTGTTAATTGCACTTCACCTTCATCAATCAACATGAAACTGTTATGTAAGAATATACAAAATAAACATACATTCATTCAAAACATCTTTATACATGACAGACCAAACAGAAATGAACATACCTCGCTGTCTGCACACAACCTAGAAGGAATGTGTCTCCTTAAATTCTTCAAAAATTCAAACTTGAAAATACAAAAATCACGTGAACGGATGATAAAACTTCTTCTTGCTTCTTGCGCTTTCTTGTTGGTCTGCTCCTCTCTCACCTGCCTCTCAGTACTTTTCCATTCACTCTCCACTCACCTGCCAGCCACGCCCTCCTCATCAGACCAACTCCCCTCACCTGCCTGACTCACCTGCTTCCCATCACCAATCAAGCCAGTGTTGAAGCCCTCCCTGCTCACTCACTCTCTGCCAGATTGTTCTTCATGCTCAGGCTAGACTCTCCAGCACTCTTCTCCGGACTGATCTCTCGTTGTCGACTCTGCCTGCCTTTGTCTAACCTGTTACCCGTAATCCCAGAAACCGACCCTGCCTTCTGTACCTGACCACGAGTTCAGCTTCTGGCCTCTCTGGATTCCACCAGCTGGTGACGGCTCGGCTACCGGCGACTCGTTTCTGGTTCCTCTGCTTCATTGTCTGTTTACCTACTTGCCGGACTTTCCCCGTGCCCAGAGAGTTTTCATCTACCTGTAATAAAAGTGACTATTATTTATTACCTTTGTCCAATGTGCTGCATTTGGGTTCTTACAGTACTACACCCATTTCAACAGGTAACAAATGAAACAATGAAATCATGAATAATGCATCAAAATATTAAAACAATTAAATAATATTTATGGCTCTTATATTTAGTTTTTAAAGTTTAAAACCTGAACAACAAAACCAGAGATATGTTTTTATTGACTCTGATGCTGACTCAAGTGACATCATCTGAGGCTCATGCGGTCGTGTTTCTTAAGACCTGAACACAAACAATGCATGCCATGTTTAAAAAAATGTATTTAAGAGAAAACTCCACTGATTGGACACAGAAAACACCTGCATACATCATATAGCACTCAAACACACCCATGCACGCACACATACGTTTCTGTATGTGCACTATTATATATAATCATGATCGTGAGCACTAACACACACACACACACACACACACACACACACAACACACACACACACACACTTCTGTATGTGCACTATTATATATATAATCATCGCGAGCACTAACACACACACACACACACACACACACTTCTGTATGTGCACTATTATATATAATCATGATCACGAGCACTAACACACACACACACACACACACACACACACACACACAGAAATGAGAGCAAACAGACCCAAAAGAAAACAGAGAATGTGGCTGAGCTGTTATTAGATTAGATTGTGTTGAATCATGGGAGGTGAGCGGCTTTGTAGCAGCACGTGATATGTGCAGCTGTTGGGGTGTGTGTGTGTGTGTGTGTGTGTCGGTGGGCGTGCAGATATAGAGGTGACATTGATTTCTCTTTGAGGATGAGGCGTTCCTTCCCATGTGGCTCATCCCTCTCTCTCAAACCTCTAACCTCCTCCCCTCCTGTTTTTGCTCCTTCTCTACCTCCACCTCCTCATTTCTTCCCCGAGCATCGTCTATGTCCAGCTAGCCCGTCTCTCCTCCTTCCTCAGACTCTCTCCGTCCTTATTTTCTCTGATCTCTAATCGCAATGAATGTGTTTAATCTCACTGAAACACACGATGAGTCATTTCCTTTAAGTCTCATTATTAGTCATGAAAGAGCTCTTCCTCTGTGTGAACAGGAGACAGAGGAGGAGACAGCAGGAGTTCATCAGACGGAGGTGGTTCTTTATTTAATGACAGACTCAAAATGCTCAGATTGTTTAGAAACGTGATTATTCTATTGATGACGTTTCCTCTTGCACCACCAATGAAATCTGTCGCACACATTCATGCACTGGTGTGAGTTAGGATACTGTGCAGAACGTAAATAAAAACACTCACGATGATCTGCGATTCTTGTCTAAGACATACGTCTAAGACATCTCGTCTAATCTTAGACGTTTAAATAACCGATAATATACGTCTATTTATAGACGTCTAAATTTAGACGTTTGTCAGACATTTACTTTTATACTTCCATATTTAAACCCCATTACAGAATGTAGACGTCATATAGACCTCTGTTAAACATACTATTATGTGGATATTCTAATAAATCTATATATTTAAGTAATGTAATTACAATCGATTACACAACAAACAACAAACCTATATTAAAAGGAAATTAAAGTTGTCCTTTAAATAGGTTTCAGTAACACTAATGTCATGCTTATTTTACCACTGGATATAAATACATCTCTTGATGGGAACATTAACCAAACTATCCTACTGTAATCTCAATAAGAAGATTCTTAAAACAAATTCCAACCATCACAATTGTAAAATGTGAGACAGACTCAGATTTAGAATCTGGGTGCATGAAATCGAACACAGCCCTGAGGCCCGAGCGTTCAAATGAACGGAGAACGTCTCCGTCACGTCTCCAGAGAGTTCAGCTCGACTTCTCCTCCAATCAGGTTTGCTAAATCAGTTTACAGGAGGAACTGTAATCCAGTTACTTATGTGCATGTACTGATTGAAAGACTCGACTCAAGCAACAGGTTAATTACACCTGAACACACATTGATCATAAAGAATGTATCACGTTTGTCTGACGTTACTTTAACGTTACATCCTTTAAATATCGACCGCTTTGGTTTCTCTGCTGACCCAGAAACTGAGGAAGTGTGTGTGTGTGTGTGTGTGTGTGTGTGTGTGTGTGTGTGTGTGTGTATTGGAACATGTTAGTTAATGGGCCTTGGTCTCTCTGTGTTGCAGACTGAATCCCAATCACATGGTGGGAAAGTCCCAAGAGAGCGCAGGTTCAATTCCTGCTCCAGCCTTTTAATTTGCTTGTGTGTGTGTGTGTGTGTGTGTGTGTGTGTGTGTGTGTGTGTGTGTGTGTGTGTGTGTGTGTGTGTGTGTGTGTGTGTGTGTGTGCATGTAAATAATGATTTTGAGGCCACGTGACTGTGACTGTGTGTTTAGGGGGAAGGGAAACGACAGAAAAAGAAAGAGGGATGAAGCGTAAAGGAGGAGAAAACAGCAGGAAGAACCTGAAACATTTTCTAAGGTGTGTGTGTGTGTGTGTGTGTGTGTGTGTGTGTGTGTGTGTGTGTGTGTGTGTGTGTGTGTGTGTGTGTGTGTGTGTCAGATATGAAGAGGACAATCACAGAAACAAAGTGACTGATTTGCTCCTGAAGAGCTTCAGTTTCAGTGTGAAAATGGAAGAGCCAGCGGCAGCTGGTGGGGAATAATAAAATCTATATAAAATATGCTGCTGCATGTTGGAGACGTACAACACAGGACCTGGACCATCTGCTTCCGTCTCCTGTTGTGATTCTGAGTAGGTAAAGCAGGTGACGCACTTCATTAATACAGTTCATTTTGATTTATTGACACCTTTGCTCAGATGAGCATTTAGGATTTCACATAAATGAATCAATTCGTGTTGTTTCAAACCCAGTTTAATAAAATTCAGCAAGTAAATTCTCAGATTTACGCAACTCTATCGACACAGCAACAGGCTTTGATTCGACAGCAGTGACTTTTTCGCCTCAACACACAAAGTTACTCGGTAAAAATATTAAACTTAAGTAATCTGTGCTGCTTTTACTATATTTTGTCCAGCAGAGAAAAAAGAAGCTACATCCTGATATCTGATTTTTCAGCTTGCAGAACCCGAAAAAAGAATCAGAGAAGAGGATAGCGGGTTGGATCAACAGCTGACTCACTGTTGAAGATCTATCTATGTATCTGAAGCTGTATCGCCATTTCAAAGACATAACATACTGGTTTGTAAAACACAATGTAGAATCTAGAGGCAGTTAAAGTCCCCATGAAGTCAAAATTAATGTTCACTCATGTTTTTATCACATGTGTCTGCACTGTATGTCACTTATACTCCAGTTTAAGGAGTATGCCATTAGTTTAAGGAGTTTGCCATTGTTGGTCCATACTCTGGACCAACAATGGCAAAAACTGTCATTTTTGGGTGTTCTTCGTGATATTTTAGAGTTTGTAATTTCCTAGTAAACGATTTAAAAAGTTGTTGTTCTCTCTTCTGACGCTGCCGGAGCAGAGAGTCGTCTATGGCCGGGCCTCACTGATTACTGTACAAAAGCACAACTTTATAACATTATTCAGTGATTGTGGTGAAACTGGATCAGGTTTTATACGTAACATATTTGCTGATTTTCCCTCTGAAGTCCTCCGTCTGCTCAGCTTCAAGCTGTGAAGCTAACCAAATTGACTTGGCACCGGGACGTCACCTTCCCTGCCACGGCTGCTTTCAGAGGTTGTGTTTGGTCCCCGCTCCAGCCATCTGGTCTACTCTCTCTGGACGGTAGACGCTGACACTACCTGCAATTCATAGCAGTGAAGGTGTATACACACACTTACTGTAAACACCAATCGATATCCGCAACAAGTTTCTCTTTACCTGCCCTTTACACATAAAAACGAGGAAGCAAACAGCACTGTGCTTTTCGCTCTTTCACTGGTGACAGGAAGCTTCACGTTACATGTTCCCGTAGTGGAAAAACATGTTTAGTTGACACCCAGGCTCAGGTGTGAATGGTGTCAATGGAGCTCCACCTCAGGGACAGTTTTAAAGGATCTGTTTTTCAGGTGTGGATGTGACACATTCTGCCCCAAACACATGGTTTATTTATCAGATCGTGTCAGGAGGGCTCGAGTCGCCATCTGTCGCTTTAGCCAGTACTGTAACCGGAAGGTGTGTCGCTTTCCTGACTGCATTTAAGGTAAGATCGTACAGTTGAAAGGAAACATGTCAACAGAGGTTTACTCGTCTATTATGGGCAGGAAAAATTCACAGTAAACTATAAACTAAATGAACTAAAAATCGAATTATCAATCAACACAACACCTGAACATGCGGCGCGGTGGAGTTTGTGTTCATTAAACTTTAATTTAAACTTTACAATCAATGAAATATAAAAAACCCGGGCCATACCTGCATCATCCTTTCCTTTGTGAAACATTTAGTGGAAGAGTTTATCTCAAGCATCAACACCATCTCCACCTGCTCAGCATTCACAAAACTCCTTTG
This sequence comes from Larimichthys polyactis, assembly GCA_018985215.1. NCBI lineage: Eukaryota > Metazoa > Chordata > Actinopteri > Sciaenidae > Larimichthys > Larimichthys polyactis. The sequence continues at coordinate 2,422,852 of JAFMOB010000002.1, forward strand.
ACTTTCATTGAATCAAACTAAACATGATCATCTCTGAGTAAACCTGATTTTTTTTAAAGTGGAGTTGAAGTTAGATGTTTTATTATCTAGATCATTAAATCAGCGGTCCTTCTCTTGCAGGATACATCTGGATGTCTGGCGGTCAGTCCCAGGAGCTGCTGTCAGAGTAAATCATGCAGATTGCAGCTTTATGTGTGACTCTTTTTGTCTCAGTGCACTTTACAATTGCTTTTATTTATGTCGACATATATTATCTTGAGCTTTACTCAAGCTTGAGCGTTTACTTGCATAGTTTCACTCGATTACTGGCTGCCCATGGGATCATGATTGTGTTATTTGATCCAATAGACAGGAAACAGTTGAGCTAAAATAGCCTAATACTGCTTTTTGAGACTAAATACATTAAAAAAAAAGGTCTGCCATAAAGCATCTATTAATTTCTGACTAACTTTTCTACCTTAAAATAATTCTAAACATGTTGATGCTACACTGACCACAACTCTCTGTGATTTACAGAGTTTCCTGATGGACAAAGGCGTTTATCGGGAAGAGCAGAGCGGAGCGGGTGTTGTGCCAGAACAGGAGCTAGGACATTTATTCTTTGTAATCTTCTTTTGGACACTAATGTAATATTTTTTCAACCTTTGCTGAAATTATTTAGGCTATATATCACTCTATCTTCTTTTTTTTGGCCTTTTTTATGCCTCCATTGATAGTACAGCTGAAGATAGACAGGAAGCTGGGCAACCAGCTTAAGCGAGGACTATAGCCTCCACACACGGGGCGGCCGCTTAACCCAGTACGCTACCGACCGCCCCCACTCTGTCTTCTTATTCTAATCCGTAAATCTAAATCCAAAGTTTTTAAGTTATTAATGATCTGTTCTTGTTTTCTTCACTTCACTTTCCCTGCATGGGATCAATAAAGTTTATTTTATCAATGTCTAAACCCGTGCACGGAAACGTTTTAGGTTCATTACATCACCTCATAAAAGGACAATTGTTTGTGTGCGCTGGTACATACATGATGTATTACGTACGTTCGCAGGTACATCATGTTCGAATATGCCTGTTTTTAGAAAATGTCACAGAACTACGTTAGCAGAGAGCAGCCGGTTCTCTCTGTGAATGACTAATGGCGTCACCAGTCATACCACTGTGCGCTGCTCAGCTGGGCTTCCACACAAACACACCCATACACACTGACGCTTGGACGTACACACAAACACGTTGATTGCACAAAATTAGTTTATTAGTAACATCTTTTTCAGTTTCAGCCTCATATGCACAAACTAAAAAAAGACTTGAGAACTGTGTGGTTGGTGATGAATGTTGCCTCCATGTACATCACCTGCCTGCAGATCAGCCAATAGACAAATTCGGTTGCAATAGCTGGGTTTCAACCAGTAGAGGGGAGTCCACTATGCGTTTTTATAATAATCCAATATTTGGATCTGAGTCCATCAACAACATGGCTAAATATTAATGTATATGTTGGTTTTCAGGGTGTAGTTTGAGGGTTTGGTTGCAGTTTTACAAATAAGAACTCTCGGCTCTGCAAAAGCGCTGCACCATATACCAGACTAATAATGGGGCAGCAGTAGCTCAGTCCACAGGGACCACTAGGACCTGACTTGGGAAACTGGAGGGTGGTCAGTTCAGTTCAAGTATGGATCACAGTGTGCCGCCTGGTATCTGGAGAGGTGCCAGTTCACCTCGTGGGTACTGCAGAGGTGCCCTTGAGGAAGGTACCGAACGTCTAACCGCTCCCAGGACGGCGATACGTGGCTGCCCATCACTCCACCATGTCCCCTATTAGATATGTTAATATGTTCATTTTGGAATAACTACAAGCCTTTACAAAGGTTAGTGAGAATTCTGCTCGTTTTTTCCTCATTTCATCCTCAAACAGGAACAAAATGAACCAAACAGCACACAAACATGACACCTCTGATATAGCAGCTTGTCACGGCCCACACGTTGAATATACGACATCACTCAGACACAATCACTGGCTATGATGTATGTTCTGTTTATGTGTGAGGGAGATATTTAAAGAGACAAATAGTGTGTGCGGTGTCTCTTTTCCAGTCAGGAGGGAAGAGGAAGGCAGGCACAGATGGAGCCGAGAAACCAGACCGGAGGGTTTGTTTGTTTTGTTTGTGCCAGAAGCCTTTTTTTTCTTCTCTTTTTTTTGGCAGTCATTAAATGCCAACAGACTTTATCAGCTGCTACAAATCCAACCCAGGGAGCCAAGTACAACTACGAGCTTAACGGTGATTCTTCACCTACCTAATGGCCAGGTAGTCGTGGTCATAAGGAAGTGGATGCAAAGCGACACTGGGTAGAAATTTACTGCGGTTTAACACCCACAGTTTTAGAGTGTTGTAAGTGTGGGCAGTTGTACACTTGCATTTGTTACTTACTGTTGTAAGTGCAACAACACAAGACATCAGCAGCAGCTGATATCACTGACTAGTCCAGCAGCAGTCAGCCCAGCTCGGCGTCTGTCTTTCAGCCTTTTATTTCACCAAGCTCTCACCAACCACTAAAAGTCAGTCCCACATTTACTCTTGTCCGGCGGCTTCTTGCTCGCTCACTCTCTCCTTTTCTCTTCTTAGCTTCCTCTGTCAGCGTCCTCTTTCGTCTCTTCTCCTCTGCCATTATCTCCATAGAGGCCGATGTTACACTGCCCGCTTGCCCAACTCTCTCAACTTGGGTTCTGGCACGACACTGGCTCCACTCCACTCAGCATTCCCCTGCACACCAGGCCTGAAGACCTCTTAAACATCTGAGATACAAACACTAACACTCCCCCTGGTGCTCTGAGCTCACAGTCCAGGCAGCCCAGCTAACAAACTGAGCTAACAGCAGCTACAGTTGGCAGCAGTTTACTTCACTGTCCATCAGGAAACTCATCAGGAATCAGGCATCAAAGGGGAAAGCAGTCTTCTCGCGGGTGGTCGTACCCTGAACGCAAGGTTACACAGTGTGAGACCAGGTGTTCAGGGCACAGAGTGGGAATGACAGAGACAGCATTCACCTGTTATTCACAGCAGCCAAAGTTGATTGGTCAAAGTTGAAATCATTTGAACTTGAGCAATACGAGTGGCGCACGCCACAGAGAGCAGCACTTTGCCTCTCCCCATGGGGAAAACAAAGGTACAGCCAGTGCTGACGGAAGTTTCATGTTGACCACGTGTAGCTTTCTTAACTGTGTACAGGTGCAGGCAGGTGTGCATCCGTCCACCTGTCTGTCTGTTTGTCCTCTTGTTCAGTTAATGAGTGTGTGTACTGTACCTCGGCTACAAAGGGACAGCAGGTCCCGTGGGGGCAGAGGGAACATACCACCCTGTCAAGGACACAGATGCTGCCCAACTGTTCCACTTACACTAGAGTTCACACACACACACACCTACACACCTACACACACAAAAACCATTTCCTTCTCTTCTTTCCTTTCATTAGTTTGTCCATTGATCTATTGACGTAAAACACTGATCCTGACCAATAACCAGGACTTCTAATTACTGAGCATGAATGACTGCTATGCCTGGATATTTTGGTCTTTCCAGACTTTATAACTCTAATCAAAGGAAGAATGATGGAAATATGAACCTATTAGTGACTCATACAGGGATTTCTATTAAAGAAAACTCAATGTGATACAGCGAGAATGTGGCCAATTTGCTGTAATGCAACTTAAGGGCTAGATTACCAACTGGGTGTTAAACCCAATCATGGAGGCATAATGTTTGAAACACAAGGCAACTTTGAGTAACATATCCGATAGTTTGAAGGCTTACCGAGTGCAGAAACACTGTCTGAGGCAGGATTTTACAAGTCTGGAAACGTATTATGGTTTTAATGATCGTTTGATGACGCAGAGCCTGGTCGGATGATATTACATTGCATTTCAGCAAAAGTTGAGCCAGACTGAACTTTTCTTTCAGGTGCCAGTGAATTTTTGTTTGTTTGCCCAAACAATATGTATCGTGGTCGTATTGGTAACTTTTAGTCAGTACTTGTAGGTGCAGTGAATTCATCTAATGCATCCTGCATCGTTCTCTCTCACTCACTCTCATTATATATGAAAATGATATTAAATGAGAAAGAAAGAAAGAAAGAAAGAAAGAAAGAAAGAAAGAAAGAAAGAAAGAAAGAAATGTAAAGCAGGAGCAGATAACAAGACCACAGGAAAGATCAAAGATCTGAGCGATAATGAGAGTGAAGGAGGGAAGGAGGCTATTGTAGGAGGAAGGGAGGAGATTGATGAAGGACAGGTAAATGGGAGACCTGGGAGAAAAAAGAGAGAAATGGGAAAGGGAGAAATTATTGATAAAGAGAGAGGGGGATGGGGGCAGGTTGCATTGCTGCATTGACAGTCGAGTAAACCCGATAAAGACTTAATGAACTGCAGGTCGTCCAGATTGAACGACACACAAGCGCTGTCTGATCTCCTCTATTAGCAGAACATCATTCTTTGTCAGCTATAACATGTTTCACATCATGAAGTTTGGCAAAAAATTAAAAAAAATTAAAAAAAAAGGTTTGGGAGACCATTGTTGTCATGGTTACGGCAATACTCATGTGGTTAAGATTAGGGAGCAGTCGTGGTCGTGTTGAGCTCTCTGGACCAGGTTAGAGCTCTCGAATTCAAGAACCGACTCAATCAACAAAACGGAAAGAAATTTACAACCATGAGCTTTAATTTTTCATTTAAAAAAAACTTTAATTTGATAATAAATATGGGGCATTCGTATCTTTTTGAACAGAGTTTAAACTAGAGGTGGGTCGTTATCGGTGTTAACGTGAGACTCTTAAAAAAATATCGCCATTAATATTTTCTCAAAGCTCCTCCAGCCTTTGAGGTCGCTTTTTGACTTTTTAACTTTTTTCTCTTTTGTTGGTTTTTGTTTTCCTCACTGTAACTCTGTGGAGTCCTGCCCTCTCTAACGAGGTTGTGTTTAGAGAGTTTTTGTGTTTTCGTGTTTTTCTCCTGTGGTGTTCTTTACATGCCACTTCCACCTGGACACGCTGCCTTTGTTTGTAGACGGGACGGGCTTGTAGAGAGGACAGGATCTGGGCCATGTCTCCCCTCTGTTGTTATGGACATGTGCGATCTCTTAGCAACAAATGGACGAGCTAACAGAAGCTCACACGAGCCACGCAGAGTATGAATGCAGTCTGATGTCTTCACGGAGACATGGCTGCACAGGGACTACTACGGACCAGAAGCTTCCCAATGGAGGTTTGTGCAGAAGAGGAGATCTAGTTTGTCACCAGAACATGTGAACAAGCTGGTCTGCCTGAGTGACTGGTGGAAGAAGGAGAAATAGAGCTTGGACTGATTGACACAAACAGTGTAAACAGTTCATCACGACCTCTTATGTAGGCTTGCAGTTCAAAATTCATGTTTAACTGAATAAACAGTTTGTAAACACAAGTACATCTTATTGAACATGATTTATTTTCATCACCAAGTATCAAAGTAGAACAGCTTTCTCAAGCAGTCAGTGATGCATGTTGGAAACAGGAGGTGAGCCCCTGGTCTAATGCGCCACCTTACTTACCTTACCTACACATATTCTGAATGAGCCACTTTAATCTAGATTAATTCCATGATTACAGTGAGATGGATCTAGATGCCCACCACTAGTTTAAACAAAACACTAAACTGTAGATGTAAATAGATATTTCCTTTATATCCTTTATATTCCTCCCAACCCTTCGGTGAACAGCCTTCAGGTTTAAGTCCTGATTTTTACTTACAGGAATCCTGTGATGAATTTGAGCAACCCACATAACAAACAGTAATGTGCTAGTAGGGAGTCTTTAGGCAACTTTTATGAGAAAATAATTTATTTGGAAACGTTGGTGCAAGCCAGTCAGTCCTTCCTGTCGACTCTTCAGCAAATACTCAGCGGTGATAGATGGTTAAATCTGTGTAATGTCTATCAGTGTTTACTGATGGTGATCATGAACTCACAATGTCTTCAACTCTTTCCACTCTGCACAGCACTCTCACAACACAGTCTGACAGCTTCCATAAGATTGTAAACCAGAGGGTGCTTTGTTGGCAAAGCCATTTTTAGATTTAAAAAAATCATATATACCAACATAATGATGTATATTTGAGATTCCAGTTACTGATGACGACTTAGACTATCTACAATAGAGAGCTCAGGGCTTTATTTTCTGTGTTTTGATACACGGGGAATGATTTTAAAATGACAGACTGGGCTGCTGGGCGCGACAGTGAAATATAGAGCAGGCATTGTGGAGCGCTTTGGGCTCTGGAGGGTTAAGAAAAAAATAACTGCACTCTCTGTTGTCAAAGTCTGATGTTTTGTTGACCCATCAATCCACCCTGACCTCCTACTTATACAGAGTTGGGTGCTCTATAATAACATCACGTTCCTTCGGGCCTTTAAACATTATTCAAATTGGACAATCCGAGAAGGTCAAATCACTCTCTGGCTGAACCGTTCACAACTTGCTGACATGTGCAAGGAGACGCGAGAGGACATTAATTTTAGTTGATTTTATTATTATCATTATTGCTGTCGTCATTGACGAGGATTTGACAGAATAAAGTGGAGGGAGTGGAGTGAGGACAGGTTGAGAGGACAAATCAGAAATAATAAACTGAGAGGAGAAAGAACCAGAACGATTTGTGTGTGTAAGCAGCATTACTGTGATCTAGTGTTCCTAACACGACATAAATCTGCAGTATTGGATTCAGCTAAATGTATTTCCCTCCACACACACACACACACACACACACACACACACACACTGAAGAGCTGAAGGCTGCAGGTTGAATCTGTATGAAGCATGAAGTGTGCAGGTTGGGCAGCAGATGACTGATGATCCCTGGGAGCTTACAGAGGCTCAGTACCGCTCTGTGCTGTATTAATGTGAAATTCAAGGTAGTGTGAGCGACCAACAGGAGATCTGAGGACACTTTAGCATCAAAATGATGACTGCTGCATCAAAACATTCCTGCAGTTTTGCATAATTTCCCTGTTATCTCGTTTCCACCAACAGGGAACTGGTTTTGTTCCAGTTTTGCACCTTATTGGAGCATTTTGAACAAAAATAAATTGTATCGTAATCCAAAAATGTGGTTACTATCTAGGACTAAAATATGGAAGGTTTATCTTGACCTAAAGTGTGAACAGTGGAGAAAGAAACCCAATGCTTGGTGAAGATTTGGTCATCTCCTGAGTTATTTGGATAAAAACAAGTAGCTCTTGCTACAACTGTTTACTTCCATTGTTTACCTCCACTGATGCATCATGACTACTTAGGTAATGGAGGCTAAGTTCACTAGATAGCACTAAATGAAACTGGATCAAGAACCAGAGCTAATTTGGTGGAAAGACAGAGATAGAGTCAGAGTCTCTAACATACAGGCCTTGATATTCCCAATCCGTCCAGCTGTAGTTGGTTTCCACCAATCACATAATCTTCACGACTTTGGTCCAGACTGAAATATCTCAACATCTATCGGATGGATTGCCTTCAGGTTTTTCACATGAGTTCATTGACCCCAGATGATGAATCATACAGATGTTTGTTTCCTGTCTCAAAGTTTACACTAATCCTGGGAAATACCTACACCTACTGGATGGATTGGCACTACATGTATCCCAATGACTGTAGCAATCCCTTGAATTTTCCTCTAGTGCCACCATGAGGTTAAAATTTGTGGTTTTAAATGAAATGACTCAACAACATCTGTTATTTCTTGTCATTGTTGTTCCTTTCTTCGTACTCTCCCACTCACCTGCACACTCTTTGTGTTTGTCACCTCACATATTCTTCTGAATAGCAGGTGATAGATTTTTCAGAACACTGTTTGCTATTTAACATCCTACTTATTTGAACATGAGACACCAAGTCTAGCTCACTTCTTAGAGTTCCCGTTGTGTCCACGGCTCGTTAATGTCACTGTTTCATTGTGACTATATAAATATCTTCTCCACAGATGACGATCGTCCCCGGGTGGCTTGAAACAATGCAGGTGGCTCCAGCTTCGCACCATAAATAGCTCGCAGGCCGTCATCATTTGTCGATGTGACATTTTCATCGTAAAGGTTAGATGTTGCAGATGTTGCAGGATGCATTCCTCTCATAGCTGAGGCCTGTCATGCTCTGCTGTTCTGTGTCATCGCCTGCGGTTACACTTGTTATTTTAGTGCGATTCGTAAGATCTGATTCTTGAGATCAGATTTCATGAAATCACATCTCTGCATGTCCACACTTGATCTGAAAATAGCACTCATATGGCTGCTGTGACTATTTGGTTAAAACAGTGTCTGCATTGCTCCTTCCTGATGTTGCTCTCTATCTCTTTACATTGCTGTCATGTAATTGCAGCTGGAAGTCCTCCACACCATGCCGTGTTTGGATCATGGACAATTTTTAGCTTTGCAGACCTGTTAATGAATGTGTCCAGGTGTGACTGGAAAATAAATGTGTGACTAATGACTAAAACCTGTGATTCTTATTTTTATGTGCAGAGGACAAGTGTTGCATTTTATAATATGAATGTGTCCCTCAAATAAAAGCCTGTATTCAAATAATGGCCTCAAACCAAGTAGAGAAGTACAGTATAAATTTTGACCTGCAGTTGGCACAAGACAGAAAGTTGTAAGATCCATCCTCTGGGACCATGAATATATATGAAATGTAATGGAAAACCATCCAATAGTTGCAAGACAAACGTATGAACGTCTTGATTACACTGGGACACATCAGATCATCTGTATTCATCCTGTGGGGACCATGAATGTCATTGCTAAGATCAGACTGGATCAAAATAGTGGTTCAGCAGACCAACAGAGACATGCACTAAAAATTAGAAGAGAGTGAACCGACACAAACAGCAAACCAACAAGGGTTTGATGTTGACTGTATTGCAATGATTGTACAACGATTTCTGTCTTTGAGGTCACTCAGTTGTCATATTTGACCTCTTTACTTTGTAATTTGTTTAAAAACTTTGCAGACTTTTTTTTTTTTAATCGTGCTCTAAAAATCAGTAAATTCTGCCAATGCGGGAAGTTCTGCTTTGATATTTGGATCATGAGGTATTTCTAATTTTGGACAAGCAGCTTTGTTCCATTAAATCGTATCTGCCCGCCTGCAGCTCTTCTCTGAGATGTACTGCTAACCACAGGGAAGAAGAAGAGGTTCTCAGGCTTGGTGTGTTGGGGGAATGCTAATGGAGAGTTGAGGGGTGTCGTGCCAGAACAGGAGCTGGGCAAGTGAGCAATGTAACTGTGGCTGTTTGGTTGTTAGATAAGTTGTCGACTCACTAGTTTTTGATCATAGGTGATGTAATCATAACAAATACACAAGTACAGCTGTCCATATTTACAACATTCGCAGGTCCACAAATGTGTGTGTGTGTGTCCCAGACTGCTCAAACCTGAAGTTACTCGGTTGCGCTGGGTGAAGTGTAGCAGTCAGTTCCTTTTAGGGAATTTCAGCCTAGTTTGGAGAGAAATTGGGGCGCGGCCTCAAACAGTTTATATAGAAACTAGAAACTAGAGCTCAGACTCACAATTATCACCTCTTCATCCTCTCTCTCTTCATCTGGCTGATCAATTCTCCACCAGCTTCCTCTGTCCTCATAGCTTTGTTGTCTTTGGAAAGAACTGTGACCATTTTTGACCTGTTTTCTTAAATATGATTTATTATGCTGTATGCACACGTATGGTGGAGGAGCGTGAAATACAAAAGACTGGGGACACGTGTCGATGATAAATATCGCAATATAGAACTTTCTCACTCCTAATTTCTATAAAAAAAACAATAAGAAGAAATGTATAATATAAATAGATAGTTTGACCAAGTTTGGCCTGAGAACAGTTATTTAAACCAAACTGATAAATGTCCTGTGGTGGACCCTGTGTAAAGGGTTACAAGCTAAGGAGGCTGATCATGTTTTTTAATGCAACACCTCATTCTGAGAGTAATGAAATAGGTGTAAGAACCCAAATGCAGCACACTGGACGAAGGTAATAAATGAAAGTCACTTTTATTACACTTGGCAGGTAGATGAGAAATAACACAGTTCAAAGCAACAGCTGAGGAAATAGTCTCTCTGGGCACGGGGAACGTCCAGGGGCTCTGGCTGGGGAAACCATTCCGGAAGGCAGGTAAACAGGCAATGAAGCAGACGAACCACAAACGAGTCGCCGTTAGCCGAGCCGACACCAGCTGGCAGAATCCAGAGAGGCCAGAAGCTGAACTCGTGGTCGGGTACAGAAGGCAGGGTCGGTTTCTGGGATTACGGGTAACAGGTTAGACAAAGGCAGGCAGAGTCGACAACGAGAGATCAGTCCGGAGAAGAGTGCTGGAGAGTCTAGCAGAGAGTGACAAGTAATGAGTAACTATAGCTGACAATACCCAACAATACCCAAGGAAAACATTGCCACACAGAAAAAAAAAATCTGACTTTGGCAGGTCTGTCTGCAAAATGACAAACACACAACTTTTAAAATGCTTGTTTCCTGAATGGAGTGTGACTCAATCAGTCTCTGTATAAATATGAAGTAGTACCACAGAGTTCTGAGTGAACACATATGGTTACAATAAAAACAGGAGATGTCTGAGACCAATGACAGTATAAAGAATAGATAGAGCGTGCATGACATCACTTATAGGTTTCCGAGGCATCGTTTTGATGCTGGTCCTGACTCTTCTGCCTCGCAGCTAATCTAAAAAATAGTAAAGATGCAGAACATCTGTGGACCTGAGGTGGGCCAAATGACACCTGGGTGCTCGAGGTATTACAGTGTAGTGCAGTTTTTTTCATTGGCTTTATTCCCCTAATTCTTGGAGGCTGCAGCTTGGTTGAGATGTGAAAATAAAAGTACTTTTTAATCCCAAAGAGTTTTTAAAAATACCCAACAGGTCAAAGCAGAATCTGGTGTGCCGGCAAGTATTTATTCCTCAAGAAGAGGGTCTGGTTCTCGCCCTGGGTCTTTCAACTCCCATAGAATCATATCTTACACACAGCTGATGCTGGATTTAAGATACAGACAATGATGGAAACTGGAATGGTTTTCCATCATTAGCTTCCATTTCTTAATGTAAAGCTTTCATATCTATGAAATGATTTTCATTTCATTGGCATGCGTGTTACATGGCTGATACTTCAGACTATTACATTATTGATGTAGCAGGTCGAGATTCTATTTCTTGGAAAGCAGCAGTAAGCAGTATGATAAATGCCTGTGACCAATCAGAATCACTGAAACACGCACACACACACACACACACACATTCAGTCTTCCTCCATCTGCTCCAGGAGTGTTTTCTGCTGAGTCAACAGGACGTCAGCACCGTATTTCGCCATCGCCCGGCCCTGAAGATTTCCCAGAAGGCCACTGACACTGTCCTGAGATTAAGAAGCTCTAATGGGAGATGTGACTGTCCTGAGGGAGAAGTGATGACGTGCACACAACAGAGTGGTTATTGCTTTCTTTCTTCTTCACTCGAGAGATGCTAAGAGACGTTCTGCACTCTTGACAAGGAGGGATTAAACATCAGTGAATCTTTTTATCTCATGTCATCGCTCTCTTGCAATTTAGCGCTGCAAAAGATGATGTTTGGTTCTTGATTGTGTTAATTATTTTTTCATTTTAATGTTTAGTCAGAGTCAAGGTCACTTCAAGTGTCATTCAGAAAAACCCTGTTAATACTGACACCTTAAAACAACATAAATACCCCATTTTAAACCATTTGATGCTACACTGACGTGAAATCATGTGATCAGTGCTTTGTTTGATGCCACTAAGCCACACACCAACAACTATTTGACTGATTTTGGTCAAACTGGATCATATCTTTTGCCCTCTTAACTCTCAGTAAGCTGAACTGCTGCCAGCTGTAGCTGTTGTTAGTGAGTGGTGTTTTGGACGACCAGGGAGAAGAGGTTTTCAGACAAATGCCGGTGTCGTGCCAGAACAGGAGCTGGGCAATGTAACATTACTGTGGAACTGAAGGTGCTGTATCGAGTTACTTGCTCTATGATTTAAATTATCAAATTTAAGGATGAATTTTGTCAAATCGAATCAAATTGATACAAATCATCACATAGTTGTACCAAGCTGGCAAGAAACAAGAGGTTTGTGGATTCTACTTTCCATCTTGGTTTGTTGTTGTAGCATCTGACAACAGAACATAAAAGTTTGCTTTAATTTGATGAATTTCTAAAGCTGCTGGAGAGATTTGTTTGATAGAACTGCTTAAATCATCTGCATCCTTTACCAGACATGGGACCAAGTCACACATGTGCAAGTCTCAAGTCTCAACCTTCAAGTCACAAGTAAGTCCCAAGTATTTTTTTCTTGGGCAAGTCAAGTCCAAGTTAAGTCACTTTTGGTGTATTGTTGTAATTTTAGCTGCGTAATCATCAACATTATTTAAAATTAAAAAAAATTAAAAAATAAATACATTTCATATTCACACTGAAAACATGATGTAAATAACACACAAGTCATTCAAGTCATTGTGTCTCAAGTCAAGTCAAGTCCAGAGTCTTAAACTTCCAAGTCCGAGTCAAGTATTTAATTTTTTTGTCAAGTCAAGTCACAAGTCATAAAAGCGTCGACTCGAGTCCAAGTCACTAAGTCTCAAGTCCCCATGTCTGTCCTCTACATACATTAAAGTTTCATATACATTTTTAGAAGTGAGATGCTTTCTCAGTGGCTTCTTTGCATCCATCTTCAGCTCGAATTCATCTATCAGCAAACCTCATATATATTGTGCTTATGTGCTTAATAACCCAGCTGGTCTGGTTTTTTTTTTTTTTAATACAAAAGGAAGTCTTTGTAACAACCAAAAAAAGAACACAATTTAACATTTTCCAGCGTTTCTATTTTTATGTCCTGTGCACGTAGATTATTGTGGATTCTGCCCGCTGATATCAGTCTGTGTCATTACATTGGAGCTATTTTGAGAAGAAACAAACAATTTTTATACTGCCACCACAACCAGCCGGCCTCCTGCGAGTTCTTTAATATCCTGTCCCGTTTCTGTGTACGGCCAGTCCCGAAATAAACAGGAACCTGCTGCTTGTTTTGACTCATTCACACAACAAAACACTTAACAGAGACAGAAATCTGCAGGGAAATTCAAACACATGCATACATTTAAACAACAAAAAATACACTTGTACGTACACGCAATTTAAGTTATAAATACATAAACAGAAATGTACATTCACACCATATAAATACACTTGTAAACAAACACTTTGCTCACATTTAAATACTACTGACTCGACAGACAGTGCAAGGAGCCGACGAGACAGTTTATTATACACATAGACATGCGTGATATGCACAAATACACACTTCCGCACCTTGAGTCATCAAAGAAGCATCCAAAACACAACAGGAATAGTGCTAAGCCGCTGCTCCGCGCGCTCTATAAATAACTGTTCTGTTCTTGTTAATCTGAGGAAGCAAGCAGGGGCCATAAAAACAGAGACAGGCTGCCCAAAGGACACTTTCTGCCTCACTGGCATTCCTTAAACGTTTTAGTGAGTGTGCTCACATCCACACTATCCTGGTGAATATCATATGTGGACATGTGAGTATCCCTGAATAGTCCTCCTTGCAGTTTGGAGCTGGAGTGTTCACTGTCACTGTCAGCCATGTTCGCATCCGCAACTCGACTCACGTAGTAATAAGTCAGTCAAACTTAAGAATGTGATGATCTACACCAGGGGTCCCCAAACTTTTTTCGGTGCGGGCCACATCAACTTGCCTTTCTGTGATGGGGGGCCGAGGTCAGTCTATAACCGGAAATGATATCAGTCCCACCAGGATGTCGCGGCCTAAAATCCCTGATGTTGCATCAGGTTTTCAAAAAATTGCGGTTAAAGTTGCAGTGCTTTTTACATTTTTGTTGCGATTTAGTTGCGGGAGGAAGTGAAAGTTGCATTACGTTGCGATTCGACAGTTGCGGAGAGGGGGCAACTAGCACTAAGTCCACGGCCCCGGGATGTGCCGAGGTCCGGGCAGGAGGGCGCTGTAAAGCTCGCGGCTCCGGGCCGAGGCACCTTCGCCCCCAAGCCGACCCAGAGCCGGTCGCGGCGCACCGCCGCGGAGGAAATGTGCCCACGGAGGCCAGCCAGCGCTGGGGAGAGGTCCCACGAGGGGATCCTCCCGCACCGTGCAGCTGTCCCTGACCCGCCGAGTTGAATCCCCCGGGCAGACTACGCGGAAGTTGATCACGAGCAAAGTCACGTCGGAATATACCATTGTGTGAGGGGATGAAAATTAGCTAGTACTGTAAATAGTTTGTAAATAAGGTAGATTTTAATTAGAATGCCAATCTTAATCATTAAGTGAGGATATTTTATAATAGGAAAATGGATGTGGCCCGCGGGCCGTAGTTTGGAGACCCCTGATCTACACACTGAGAGTGAAATAAGCTCTGATGACACGTCTTTGGCAGCTCTTGGGTAACATTTTTGTGAATTAAACTTCTAATGTAGAATTCAAATCTGGTGAACTTTCATTCTTTCATTCATTCTTCATAACCGCCTATCCTTATCAGGGTCACAGGGGGCTGAATCACTACTGACATTCAAGCGAGAAGTCTTTGGTAGTGCTGACCTTTGAGGGACCAGGGAGCCGGGGAGTTAGAGTTGTAATCTGTGTGGATATGTTTATAGCTTGTCACATGACTCCACCAGCTAACGTGAACCATAATATTAACTCATGTGTTAAGACAAACAAGCAGCAGGAGGAGGAGGATGCTCGCTTGCACCTACAGGTCACCTGTAACCTCCTCCTGTTGGAGTATAAACAGAAAGAAGAGCATCTTCAGCTGTGTACAATAACACACTACTGTGTCTGAGCCTTTAGTGTGTGAACACACTGATCGAGAGCTGCTTAGAGTTAATGTGTCTACCAAATTGGGACACTGTCTAATAATACTGTCTGCATATAAGTGGTCTAGTTTATAACACAAACCTTGAAAGACCTTGAATGATAAGAGTGAGGAGACAGCTGGTCGTTCTCTCAAGCACACACACACACAGATGCACAAAATCTGTTCACATATACACAAAACACACACACCTACATGGCGAAACACAAGCCTGCCATCCCTCCCTCTCCCTCTCTCTCTCGGAGTGACTGATAGTGCTGACAAAAGACTTGGATGAAGGATTGAACCTGCGCTCTCCTGGGATTTTCCCAACACGCGATTGAGATTCAATCTGCAGCACGAGAGACGAGGACCATTAACCAACATGTTGACAACATGCACACACACATGCACACATATATACGACTGCACCTCTGTTTTAGAACATAGATATGGTATAAAACACCAACGAGCATTTCTGTCTCTGTTTTCTGATTTGTGGTCTGCAGTCTTCACCAGAATTTCTTCCCACCACTGCTGTTCATCTTACTGATATAACAAAGGCCAGGTGATGGCCTGTGTGCACAACAACAAGCCACCTGTAACAGCACTCACCTGTCAGTCAGTCAAAGCGGCCATGCTTGTAATTATGTAAAACTATGCCTTAAAGGTCCAGTGTGTAAGATTTAGGAGGCTCTATTTACAGAATATAATATTCCTTATATGTTACCTTAAATCCGACACACTGGTCCTTTAATATAATCTGAACAGGTGAGGTGTTTTTTGTACCAGGCTGTAAACATGTTTATTTCTGCTGTGAAGTTGGACATTTGAACATGGGGACTTATGGAGACTGACTCACTTCTGGAGCCAGCCTCAAGTGGACGTTTGAGGAACTGCAGTTTTTCGCATGTTGGCTTCATTTGACAGCCGCTTGGTAAGTACGTGTTGGAACAGTTATTATTTTACCATTTGTGTATGCTTTAATATTAAAATAAATATATAAATGTGTTTATATTCATAATAAAGTTTTTGTGGCCCTGTGTAAATAAACAATGTATTAATATATTAATAGCAGTCTCATCTCTTCCTGTATCTCTTCCACCTATCTCACTTGTTCTGGTTCCCGTTATTTTCCAGAGCGGTCACCTTCGGACCAAACAGCTGTGTAGAGAAACTGTGACTCGATTGATTTTCAGTAGATCTTTCTTCTGCTTGGAGCCCCACAGCAAGACCTGAGTTATAGGACTTCATAACATATTGATTAAAACTCTGTCAGCCTGATTGAGGACTGCAGAGAATGGACTCAAGGAGAGGCAGCTCTCAGTCACTCTCCTGCAGGTGCACAGAGTAAACCTGGAGACGATCAGGTGAGCAATGGAAGATCAGCCCGTGGGTCCATCACTGCAAATGTAATGTGATCAAACACACACCACAGGGCTGAGTGCAAAGAAAGCAGCTATGTCAGGCTGAATTACATACATGATTTTCAGATATCAACATATTAAATATAGCAAATATGTGCAGAATTTTATAAAAAATTATCAAACTGAGATTCAGTGTTTTGATGCATATCAGATGAAATTCTTCACACATGCAAAACAAAACTTTAATTACTAATTTTTAATGATTTTATTATTATTTTACAGCTTCCTTGGAATCATGAATTAACATACATTTGTAAAACCGCACAATTTGATCATTAAATATATTACACATTAATGAAATACAACTATTATTGTTTGCATCAGTCTCCCCTCAATAAGGTGTTTAATCAATTAGAACGTAAAATTAATATTTATGTTGCTTTTATTCTTTTTTTTAAAAGGTATTTATACTACTTTAACTACTTTAACTATTAGTATAATGTCCCAAAGATTACTTATAATCCCCAAGTATTTTCTATCATTTGTTTCATTCATCTGCTTTATTAATTATTTAATTACTTTGTCCCTTTTCGGTCCTTGTCATTGTATTTGGGCGTTGAGCATGGGCATTTTTTTCTGTTTGTGTAATTGTGTAAAAAAAATTGTGCTGTGTTGATAAAACTGTACAGGGAAGAAAAGTTTTCAATGTGTGAGGATCAGTTATTTTAAAGGCATGTTATCACATGGGTTAAAGAGACAGTTTACATACTTTATATGTATGACTTACTTATCGTCAGTGTGTTTCCTATAGCGTGTCCACAGTTTGGAGGACCAGAACATACATTTTACAATATATACACCAGTCGACTAAAGGGTGACATGTTCAGTGTCAAAGGGTTTCACAGTATACTCTCTCCTTGTTATAGTCTCCTCAAAAGTTGAAAACTACACTCTTAGTTAAAGTTATGACTCATCTTTAAATCTTCTCTGTGTTAAAATAGCAACATCTTTAAGGGCAGGCAGTATTATTTTTTTTCCCCTGATATAGACTATCAACCTTTCGGAAATAGATGTAGAACACGTTGAGATGAAACACTTCCTGCGGAGGACGATGATGATCTAAATTTAAATACACTTTTGGGTCATGCAAAACTGGTTAAGTTGTCAGATGAATGACAAGCAGAACATGTGTTTAAACATCTGCAGGGACAATCTGAATGCACAGTCATGTCGTGAAGAAATGGCATGCGTGCAAAGAAAGTGGACCAACAACTCTAAAGAAACCCATTGAGGATAAAGTACACAAGCATCTACAGATACATGCAGCATCTTCCTGAATTTAAGCATATGGATTATATAAATAAAACCGCCCTGACGTGCCTTCAGTTCTATAAAATGTTGCTTGGATTCTGTTTATTTATTCAGTTCTAGCATGTCTTATTTGTTCATCTTACTTATTCAATGTTTGTATTTTATTTCACTTCATGTTTCTCCTGATTTTACTTTCTCATTGTTACATTTGTAGTTTTGAAATGTTCAGTTATGACATTACCAGGCAAAGCACCTTTTAACTGTGTTTTGACAGGTGCTGTATAAATGAAATAAAGAGTGTTACTACTAATTCACTGCAACAGCATCAAACTACAGGAGCGACCACAGAGCAGGCTGGACCACATTAAAACTACCAGCTGTCTTTACTGCCATCTAGTGTCTGCTACAGTGAGGTACAGCTCAGAGAGGCAGCAGCTCCTCTTCACACAAGAAGAGTAATATTCTTTGGGTCTACTTATAGTCATTCTGGCTCTCTCTGTAGTTGTTTTGGGTCTATTTGTAGTCATTTTGGTTCTCTCTGTAGTTGTTTTGGGTCTGTTTGTAGTCCTTTTGGTTCTCTCTGTAGTTGTTTTGGGTCTATTTGTGGTCCTTTTGGGTCTCTTTGTAGTTGTTTTGGGTCTATTTGTAGTCCTTTTGGTTCTCTCTGTAGTTGTTTTGGGTCTGTTTGTAGTCCTTTTGGTTCTCTCTGTAGTTGTTTTGGGTCTATTTGTAGTCCTTTTGGGTCTCTTTGTAGTTGTTTTGGGTCTATTTGTAGTCATTTTGGTTCTCCCTGTAGTTGTTTTGGGTCTATTTGTAGTCCTTTTGGGTCTCTTTGTAGTTGTTTTGGGTCTATTTGTAGTCCTTTTGGGTCTCTTTGTAGTTGTTTTCGGTCTATTTGTAGTCATTTTGGTTCTCTCTGTAGTTGTTTTGGGTCTATTTGTAGTCATTTTGGTTCTCTCTGTAGTTGTTTTGGGTCTATTTGTAGTCATTTTGGTTCTCTCTGTAGTTGTTTTGGGTCTATTTGTAGTCATTTTGGTTCTCTCTGTAGTTGTTTTGGGTCTATTTGTAGTCATTTTGCTCTCTTTGAAGTAATTTTGGGTCTCTTTAGTGTCATTTTGAGGGTATTTGTAGTTGTCCTGATCATACAAAGGCTCCGGGCCTGTGCCAGGTGGGCCAGTTCAATGCACATATAAAAACAAAAGTACAAATACGACTGACCTATACAGTATTTACAGATCTGTACCTCCACTCACACCACACACACACACACACATACACAAGGCACAGCACGGCAAAAGCTTTTAAGCACATTAGCTGCTGGTGAAATAATTTGCCACGCTAGCCAAGTGACATTAAGACGTTCACTCACACCACACACAAAACACAGCACAAGAGTTTTCAGCAAGTAATCAGTTACAGTCCAGTGACATTTGGTCATTCTGATTATAATTGACCGTCTCAATCAGTAACTTCTTGCGTCACTGACTGATTGGATTATTGATTTATTGATTGACTGATTAATAATTCCCTGACCAGTTGTCTGGTCTGGTGTTACTCTCTACTTTCTTTGTGTCTTTTGTCTTGCTTGCTTGATCAACTCATTATTATTGATTATTATCTGATCATTCTTTCTGTTTCCACATTTATATTAGAATTCCTTACAGCCTTTTACAGTCATATAATGCATGACACAAAAACACAAGACAAGAATGCTCCAGAGTGGGAAAATAAATTACATATTACTTTTTCTAATGTTCCTGTGTTTATCTGCATGATACTAAGCCAACACCATGAAGCAACTAACACCAGAACTACACCATGCAGCCAAGCCCAGCACGTCCGTATTGGCTTCATTTCGCAGCCACTTGTTTAACACTTAAAATAGATAATAAATCAACAAAACTAAAAAAACTAAAAAAGATAAAGTATTAATCAATCAATCAACTTACCTGACTTTATTTGTATAGAATATATATAAACAAAAGCACAACACAAACTGAGGAAGCACCATCTCAACGTCTTGCAGTGAGGAAACACAGGCAGGTTAAAATATATTAAATGAATAAACAAAATAATAAAATAAAACCCATTAAATTGTATGACAGAATAAAAGAAAAAACATAATATGGGGTGTAAGATTTATAAATAGACAGACAGCTAACTAAATAAATAGTAAATAAAGGTGACAATGGTGAAACTGTTGAAAATATATTAACAGAAAATGTATAAATATAGTTCATGTAAAGGCTAAATTAAAAATATGTTAGTTTGCTCTCATGTTGACATGTTGCTCAGTTAGACACAGCTTACTTTATTATTTATTATTAGTATTATTATTATTATTTTTACTGCAGCTTTGCAGAATCATTAAACGTTCATTCAACTCTAAACATGGAGGGAAAAAAACATTATCCATGAGGTTTAAGAGAAATTACACACGTAGCTTTCATCCTCTTGTGTCTGCTTGTATTTGTTCATGTTTTGCATGTATTATAAATATATTGCAAAGATAAAATAACAATTGTTGGTGTTGAGTGTTTCTGGGTTTGCATTGGTTGTGTAGGTGGAGTGTGGTGAGAAACAGCCCTGCTCGTTATTAAGTATAAAATCAGTGTAACCCACACAAAGCTGTGTCAGATTAGATTAGATATACTTTATTCATCCCACCAAGGGGAAATGTACTTGTTACAGCAGCAGAGAAAAGACACAATAAACACGAAAAACAACCAACCTTCAGAACAGACAAGTACTGAGGATAAAAGTGGCATGATATATAAAAAGAGTATTGTAATGTTAAGTGACCATAGTGTAAGAAATATTGCAAAGAAAATGACCATGATACAAATAATACTATTATTGCAAGAGAAGTGACCATAATATAAATAACCTACTAGAAAATTCCCGCAGAGAGTGATGAGTGGGCTGTTGCCGGGGGTCTTAGCATGTTAGCATTAGCATGTTAGCAATTAGCATGTATTTAATTCTTAGTTCTTCTGAGTGGCTAATGCTAATTAGCATTAGCACATATTTTTGCATTGGCCGCTAATGTAAGCAATTAGCATGTCTTTACAGCTAGCTGCTCTGCTGTCTCTGTCATTTTAGACAGACGACTTCAAATTAAGTGCCAATAACTGCTAAAATGGCCGCCGCTCTGCTTCTGCCTGCCGGCCCTAATCAGCAGAGCAGTTACTGCACCTGTTAGAATGTCAGTTGGAAATGCTGACAGAGAGAGAGAGAAAATGCTGAGACCACCCCTCGAACAGGAAGGATTTCTGGACAAACCGTATTTCCAATCATTGAACCGAAATCACTGGGAGCATCCTGAGCCCTTCCTGAACGTCTACATAGTTATTTTGTGTTGATAAAGTGAAGAAATGTGACCTTTAGAGTGATTCAAAGAAGCGTTACTTCTGCTTTCCTCTACAAATGTTCCCGCCTTTTTAACATGGCAGTCTATGGGGCTGTGGATGGGTGTTGGTGGCGCATCTTTGTGTGTTACGCCAAATCTATAAGGCTGGCAGCTTTAGCAGACGAATGTGAGTGAGAAGACAAATTTTCCTATGTTTCTATGTATAAATCATGTCTGTAGTGGGGCATTTGAGGCCACGGTAGTCCAATACGTTTTATTTTTTCACTGATTTTTCTCTCTGCTCCTCACTCTAGCTGATGATGTCATCCACTCTAGCTCAAACATTCCGCGCAATACACATCCATTATAAACTTAGAAATTTGAGTAAAAACCTGCTCAACTTTAAGCCTTGATAGTTTAAAAACGGTAAAAGCTGTCGATGAGTGAAGTGAATCACTGAAGAGAAGATAGATAGATAGAGATACTTTATTGATCCCGAAGGAAATTAAGGTGTCCAGCAGCATATACATGCTGCTGGGCAAGAGTACCTACATATTTTTGAGGGGGGTTGCCATTCAAGTAATAGCACCGGATTCGGGATGAAAACGCACGTTTTGATATATAATTTGTTGGGGTCCTCTCACAGTTGTGGGCTGCATTAATTTTCGAAAAAAGGGCGGAAGATGAATAATAAGTAGGAAGAAACCTACTATAGTTGACTCGTGTCGTGGGCACTCTGCACTAATTATTGCAAGAGTAGTGACCATAATATAAATAATATTACAAAAGAAAGTGACCATGATACAAATAATAACATTATTGCAAGTGTAGTGGGTATAATATAAATAATATTACAAAAGAAAGTGAGCATGATACAAATAATAATATTATTGCAAGAGTAGTGGATATAATATAAATAATATTACAAAAGAAAGTGACCATGATACAAATAATAATATTATTGCAAGAGTAGTGGGTATAATATAAATAATATTACAAAACAAAAGTGAGCATGATATAAATAATATTACGAAAGTGAGCATGATATAAATAATATTACAAAACAAAGTGAGCATGATATAACTAATAACTGCAGATAAAATATAAAAACAGGAGAGCAGGAGACATGATGGTGAACTCAGATACAACAGCAGCGCAGCAGCGGCCTCATGGAGACAGTTGCCACGGAGACCGGCGCACGTCATCCCCCGTAGCGGTTGCCATGGCCCTCATGACGTCAAAGCCCCTCGCAAGATGCTCAGGAAACCCCCTGGCGCGGTCACCATGGATACCGGCGGGGGGAGGGGTGGGGTTTTAGAGGAAGCGGAAGTGTCAGAGCAGGCGGAAGTGGTACTGCCCTGAAACACCGTGACCAGCGAGCGGAGGACGGCTTGATAAACTCCCCATCGACCAGAGACTAAACCCGGGACTCCTTAGCACGCTCCGACTGTGAGTTCACCTGCACATCACTCGATTAACTGCGGGGGTAAACGCGGCTCTGTCAAGCGGGCGGCACCGTCCGCTGCCTCTGCGGCGGCGGAAGGTTCCCATTGTGGCGAAGGGTGCTGTGCGGATTCTAGGCCGAGACTTGTGGTGGTTAGGGGGGGGGGGCAAACAAACCGGGGGAGAAATACCCCGTAAAACACCTGCCGAGGTGTTCCCGCGGTGTGTAACACGCTATTTATCGTGTTTTCAAACGAAGGCCGCGGACTCCTCCGGTCCGCTTTGCCATGCGTGGTGGCGGTGACCGTGTAGCGGAGGAGGAGGAGGAGGAGGGGGGAGAAGCAGCAGCACCCGAGTCTGGCCATTTTGACAGCTTAGTGCGCTGGGAGACATTTTAGCTTAACACAGGATAACGTATAACGGCACCATCCCACTGTATATAAATATAAATATATATAATATATATCCTCATGTGTTCACACAACGGCAGTTTAACGTCTTTTTTTTTCTTTTTTAGCTCGGAGCCGTCAACGGCCGTTAACCGTTAGTGAGACGTTAGTTAGTCCCCTCCCCCTCCCCTTTTTAAAACACTTTAAAAATCTTTATTTCGATGTCATTTAACTAACATTGTAAGGAGTTATTGTGAAAACTGTGAAAACATAACGCCGTGTTATTCAGGTCCCGGTAGCACGAGCGTTATAAACCCCGCGGCCGTTTGTGACGTTCGGCTAGCCTAGCCTAGCCTAGCCTAGCCTAGCCTGGCCTAGCGTGCTAACTAGCACGCTAGGCCAGGCTAGGCTAGTTAGCACGCTAGGCTAGGCGGTAATCTAGCTCCATCTTAAAAAATTCCGCAGGGGAATGCGACAAGGAGGGCGTAGCTGTTCAGCAGGCCCGACTACACGTCGAACACTCGTTTCTCTAACCTGGAGACACTTTGTTTATTTAGTTTTTCTTGGTGTTTTTTTTTGTCTGTTAACTGAAACTGGGGCGCGTCTCGTCGCCTCGTTTCTACATTTTCCTCGCTGCGCATTATAATGTAGCATAGTTAGCTCCACGGGTCGGACGTTTTGGTAGCGTGCCAGGTTGGTTGTAGTTGACAAGTAAAGGGAGGGAGGTAGGGAAGGAGGAGGCCGAGCTGAGATCAGTTTAAACCTTTTTAACGCTTCATTAATGCGCACGTAGCGCGTGGTTTTTGTTTTTATTTTTTAAACCCTGGTGTTAAATGCTACCTACCGATTAGCCTCGAAGGCACAGCGCGGTTTGTCCGCGTTGGATGCCACATGCTGCCGAGCTTATTCTTCTTTTGTCAGGGTTCCCACGGGTGCTTGAATTCCTTGAAAATGCTTGAATTTTTTTTGTGAAGTGCTTGAAAATGCTTGAAATTTGTGTGATGTCTATTTGTCACTGTTATTGCGCTATGGTAGTTACACAATACACCGCTCACAAGCTGACAAATACAAGCCAATTCACAATTAGTTAAAAAATCAAAACAGTCAATCTACCACCATATGAAATAATGCTAATTAGACCCATATTATTATGCCATACAGTGGCACCGCTGCGCTTCCCATGACCATCATGGCAAACACAACTAGTAGGCTACCTATTTAAAGGGGCTGGAAAAATGGAAAAACTGGTGCGTGAAAAGTGCTTGAATTTGTTCATGAAAAAGGTGTGGGAACCCTGTTTTGTACATATTTTAATGTTTGTGCCCCATCAAATCCACATTGTTACAATTTAATGCATCATGTTAAAGCACGTCAGTAAAAATATGGGGGGAAAAAAGGAATTTATTCAGTTTTAATGGAAACATAACATCATATGAATCTGAGACCAATTAGATATTACTTTATTTATCCCACCATGGGGAAATGTACTTGTTACAGCAGCAGAAGAAAGTGTAGAATTAGAAAGAAAAACGAAAACAGACAGAAATATCTATAACCTTCAATAAACACGAAAAACAATCAACCTTCAAAAACAGACAAGTACTGAGGATAAAAGTGGCATGATATATAGAGAATTGTAATGTAAAGTGACCATAGTGTAAGAAATATTGCAAAGAAAGTGACCATGATACAAATAATATTATTGCAAGAGTAATGACAGGTGTGCAGTTTATTTTATAAGCATGCTCCCTTTCTTATAATCATGCTTTTGTAATGGTTTATTCATAAGCAAGGTGTTTCCATACAAATTAAAACACCATCTTGTCTATGGGTGTATCATTATCGTGTAAAGAGTCCAGTATAGTCACCTTCTATACGCATGTATTTGTTAGATTTTGGTAATATAAAAATGCCACTGACGGGTTAAAGCCAACATAATCGACGTATCTTGATTAATCGATTAGTAGTTTGGTCTATAAAATGGTGATAAATGCCCTTGGCTATTTCCTCGAACCCGAGATAGACGGACTCAAATATTAAGATCTTTAGTACATCATCGTATAAAAGACAGAAAGCGACTCAAATGGTTTGCTTATTAATGATTAATGTCTGTGTTGCATTAAAAGGCCAGTAATGCTGTGCAGTATAATTTAAAATGTTCATTTAGGTTTGTGAAATTCATAAAGCAAACACGTTCTCACCATGATCATTATTCTAAGTTGTTATTACAGTCATATGCATGATTATCAAACTGACCACAGCGGCGTTGGGAAATACAAAACAATCGGATTTCCTTTGTGTCAACACAGTTCAGAGGGACCTCCGGTCTCTTCGGTGATTGTTAGTTTGTTTGATAATGGAGGAAGTAAGTGTCTAAATTTATAATGATCTCATACATTAATGGTCTCACCAATATGTTTAGTTTTTTCCTAAACGAATGGAACTGCACTCAATATCAGCAGCAGTTAATTGATTTTACGAGTCGCCCTTTGAAATGTGGCTTTGGTGCGCTCCCAGCTGAGAGGCTAATAATTACTCTGCAGATCACAGCAAGAGCGTAAGAGGATCAAACTTTGACTGACAGGTTTTGAATATGTCCGATAGCATCTTTTCACCACCGTGGCATTCTCATTATTCTAATACACACCAGTTATGTTAAAGTCCTGACGGAAGTCTGTGGTCTTACAAACATTGCTAACATTGGAGCACACTGGATGTCATTTTTTAAATGTCTATTGTATCTATTGACAGAAATGGGATATAATATTCATAACTATCTCCAGAGGGAGTGCGTCCTCTTCCACCCTGGCTCTACACAAGACCTGTTACATTTAAGTTTTACGGCCACTGTAGTTTCTTTTTCTTCACGTTTGAACCCAGAAGGAGAGGTGAAGGGTTTTCAGTCGGTTGCAATCTAAATCTTCGCCACTAGATGCCGGTTAATTCTACACACTGGACCTTTAACTGTCACCATAGAAGAAACTTTAATTCTCTATCGATGGGCTCATGTCAGTTAAGTCAAAATCTCTTGTGTAGAATCCAGATTGGGCAAAGTAATGAACAATATGATATCGTACAAATATAACCACAATATTAATTACTACGACTCAGTATTGTTTTGGCTAATTGATAAAATAACTGAACACAAATGTCTGTTTTTGGCTCATTGACCAGATTAAGTACATGACACAATATTTTATTATAGAGATAAAATTCATACAAAAATCTGATACTTAACGTCACAATGGGTAACTGAACACTGAATGTGGAGGGCTGTGAGGAGCTGGTGGTAAATTTCATAATATAAGCACGGTTTTCCAAAACAGAGAAAATTCAGGAATCATGGTTGATTTAAAAATATGGCTATTTTTTTTCTATCACGCTTCAACAAACTGGAATAAAATGCCAGCTGTAAATCTGCACTGTCCATGCGAGAAGAGCTCTGGTGGAGGACTTCTATTCTTCCAATGTTCCCCCCCCTGCTGCTCATGAATGCGGCCACAACCGCCCCGGTCCTCCATATTCAGACACGAACAGTGGGAGTGCTTCGTTCTTTGTGCACACACTTATCTGTGTTACCTTTCCCAGATTCATGGCCACTAGAGATGAAAGAGCAAAGATGGCGCTTTGCTCCTTTTCATGCTTTGAAGCTCTATATCACCACTGCTCTGTTGATTCGTCATTGGCAGAAACACTCGGTCTACCTATGACGTTTAAATCTCGTTGAATCGCCGCATTACTGTTTCACGCTTTGTTCTAGAGCTGGAGAACCCGAATCGAGCTGTGTTTGGGAGTGCATTGGCTTAACTTAGCATGCTGTGTAGCCGGTAACTAGAACAGTGGTTTAAACCACTCTGTCAATGAGGGATGGTGTGAAGGGGTTCCTAAACAGGAACTTCATTTCCTCTACACGACCTTTCAGCTCCGTGTTAGGGTGTAACCTGAACATGTAGTCCATGTCGTAGCGCTGTGGTAAACACTAAACTGCCCCTGTGTTTCTGACAAGAGGCAACTGAAAGTGCCACACCCAGGCAGCAGTAAAAACAAAGGAAAATATATTTTTAAGACAAGATGATGGTCACAAACTAATGCACATTGGTTATAATTTAACGACCCACCCATCCGTAGTTTTGATGGGTGTTTGACCAGTTGCTCCACAGCAGATTGGGCCTAAAGAAGAGAAAGCTTCTTTTAGGCTTCGTCTTTTTGATAAACGCTGAAGGAACGATCTTTGAACTCATTCCCGACCGCTTGTCAAAGCTCTGCACAGCAGCATGAAGCCTTGTGGTGGTACGTCACGCTGTGTAGATGCTGCTCGCGGAGACGCGAATGCAATAAAACAAAAAATTTCCAAGCGGAAAATCTGCTGCGGCCTCTTTTTTTAAAGAACCGTGATTTAGGAGATTTATTTTCCAGCGAAGGAATGATTGAAACAAAAAGCCAAATCCACACAGGAATGGCTTAAAACAAATATTAATGTCCTGGAGGGTTTCGGTCATACCTCAGTCCAATCAAGACTTTGTAGCTGGACTTAAATGTGCCGTACACGGTCTCTGTGGGACAACAGCTCGAGCACAGAACAATGAGGGGGGGGAAACAGCTGATTTGACATTTGCAGATCTAAAAAGTGCCAAAGGTGTTTCTACTAAATGTTGACTCAAAGGAGTCGAACGCTCAAAAATGACTCAACAAAGCCTAAAAACATTCACTGACGTTGATTTCTGGATGCCTCCTTCGGCATTGTTCATCTCAAAGAGGTTGATTAAAAAGAAACCTGACCGCAGGTGGTTCATCCTCTGTAACGTAGCACTGTATTAGATCAGAGTTTGGTGTCTGTGGCAACATGAAATAACTCTGCTCAGACTGGAGACATCTTCGTTGAAACAATCTAATATCGGTCGCTCTAATCGCCTGGAGAAAAATCAAAATACTTGAACAGTTTTGCAGAAATATACTGAATGACCAAGCGATACTTGGTATTCATCTTAGCTCATACCTCTTCTGCCCCCCATAGATAAACCCCATCCACACCTCCTTCCTCTGGGAAGTCACAGGTCAGGTAAGCTTCAGGGGCAATGAACACATCAGGGTGTGTTTCTTTTTTATTACCCTCTGGTGGAAGCGTGATGACTAAGATCAGCATCTAAACTTGGAAGTCCTCACACTTGATGTGAGGGTGGAGCTGGATTCTGGTGTGGCTGGTGATGGACATAGACACGTAGAGTCAGACTTTTCTCCTGCAGTCTTTCCTCTAACAGAAACTGCATTAGCATTTTCTAACACGCGTTCTTTAGCTATGATATTTAGATATGCAAATGTAGACGGTTCAAGTCGTCTGTGAAGAGTCCGTAGTGTGATCTGTATAAAGGAGATGGAGGCGAGGCGGTGGCCTACTTAGACCTACAGATTCATCTGGAGAGTAGAAAGCCCTCGGGGATGGAGTAACTGGGAGCAGCCACTTTTCTGGAATTGAATTTTGGCTTCATATGAAGCTCTGTTAAGTCTCTACTGGTCACTTTTTTTCGTAGGAGATATTATCCAGCCGCTGACGGTTTATTAAGTAGCGTTCGAGCATCTTAATCCACGTTTCGGTTTGTAAAAGGTGACGCGAGCCCGACGCTCTCGCCATCCCGCTGTAGTGGGTTTTGTCTGTTTGTTTCTCCTTCGTCGTGCTCTGCTTTTATCACAGGCCCTCAGATCTTGCACACCCGACTCCTCACACTTGTCTTTCTGTCGTTCTCAGTGTCTCGCTGCTCTTTCTCTGTCCCCCCCCCCCCCCTTTTTTTTTTTTTGCTTGTTCCAGCTGGTAAATCTAGCCTCTGCGCTTGAATTTCAAACACTAACTCTGTCTTTCTGTCTCTTGTTCTTCTCCCCTGCAGCCTAAAAATGGATAAGAACGACCTGGTGCAGAAAGCCAAGCTGGCAGAGCAGGCCGAGCGCTACGACGACATGGCGGCTGCCATGAAGGCCGTGACGGAGCAGGGCCAGGAGCTGAGCAACGAGGAGCGCAACCTGCTCTCCGTCGCCTACAAGAACGTGGTATGGCATCCAGCTACTGGCTTTTGTTTGTTTGTAAATGCTCGGAAGACTCGGGTGAAGAATAAAAATGCAGAGATAAGAAGAATCTGATGTAAATAAAGAGTACATGTGTGCGTTTGTATTGTGGTTAATGCTGCTGCGAAGTCCACGGAGATGAAGCAACGACAAAGAGACGCAGATTCGCTCTAGGCAGCACAAATTGAGGCGACGATGACTCTGCATCCATGTGAGGCCAAAAAACAGACAGAAAACGTGCATGAGTGTTCAAAGCGATATTAAACCGATACTGTGATCCAATTCTCAGCTCCACGATGTGCCTTAACACATCACCGCGATATGTCGTCACGCGTACGTCGTGTTTTAAAATAACGATTTAACACCTACAGCAGTTTGGAACGTCTGCCTCAGAAGTTAGTGCCTCTGTTCTTTCTCGAACAACTGCCACATTTTTCTATGGAAACGTTTCCTGTGGTGGTTTGGAGCGACCGCACATGAAGGCACAGCCTGCAGAGTTCAACTGTATGTTACGTTTCCTTTTTATTGGCTCATCACTCGACAGAATGACAGTTCTCAAAGCGTGGTTGTACTCTTTAGTACGTGCTGTTACGAGAGAACAATCTTTCGGCTGATTATTTGTAGACTTACAGTGAGTTAAACTCCTTTGCATTTATGATGCGTAGTGTCACTCACTGAGCTGTTTTTGTGATGATTTTATAGTCGGACTGTAAAAGCACAAATTATGTAAGAGCAGCCTGAGGTTTCCTAGCACTGTATCTATTTATCCTCGAGGTTTGACTTGAGTTTTATTCCAGCGTTGTGTATCACTCACTTAAAACTTCAATGCAACCCAACCTGGAGGATGATCACATAGGGAATAGCATAAATCACATGATAAGGAGGCAGGCTGTTATGCACTGTAAGGCCGGGATGGACAAAATGAGCTTTGTGTTCGGTTGAAGCTCGTCGTCTTGATGTATCGCCGCGAGCAACGATTCCGGGTTCAAACATACCGAGCAACCACAAGCGGCAGCAGCAGGCCTCAAAGTCACTTCAGCTTCAGTTATTTTAACCTTTTAAAGAAGACCGACCACGTTCTATTCATTTGACTGTAATGTATGCAGAGTGAGCATGTCTAAATATGCCAGATAGTTGATTCATTGATGAAGTCTCTTATTTTATGTTCGCCACGATTCATCCCAAAACTGCAGCACTACTTTAAAGTAGACTTTATAAACCAAAATGTGATAAATTAGTTAAATTAAATAAGGCCACGCCCACATGTGCTTTTAAATGCACACTCAGTATTCCGCCATTTGTCCGCCCCTTTATTGAATGTCACGAAAGGTGATGGGGAAATGGGACGAGGTGCAGGATGTCTCCACTGAGACTGTTTGAGTTGTGATCCAATACGTGATCGATTTTGTTCACTCGGTTTAGTGAGAGTCATGTTTCTGTGCTATCGTGGCACCGTCTACTGGTGAAGCTTTGTCACACCAATTTCCAAACAAAGAAGATATCTGCGAAGGATTGTGATAATTAAACGATCAAAAGGTAATCGTCAAAATGAGTCCTGCTAAGCCACGCTGTTCGATTGAGGCCAGCAGGCCAATTAGGGTCATATCTCTTGTGACGCATCCGTTCCATGTCTCAAAGTAGTTATACTAAACATGATTTATACATATGTTTGTCCGGTCATGTATGTATGATGTTTTCTTTTAATGTCAGTTATTTTTTTTGATGTCCCTTCAGGTTGGGGCTCGTCGTTCATCCTGGCGCGTCATCTCCAGCATTGAGCAGAAGACGGATGGGAGCGAGAAGAAACAGCAGATGGCACGCGAATACCGTATGAAGATCGAGGCTGAACTCCAAGAAATCTGCCAGGACGTGCTGGTACGGAGATGGTTGGGAAAGGGCAGGCAGTGGGTGAGGGGGCGTGAAGATGGATAGAGATGAAGAGAGAGAGGACAAGATGGGTGGTGATGATGGACTGGGAGTATAGGGAGGAAAAGGGAAAGATGGTGGAAGTAAGCACACTGGAGTTGATCCCTTTGGCTGAGCAAAGAAAAACCATCACATGGTGTTACTCGTGCAGACACCAATAATGTTGCTAGCAGCAGCACTGGCAGCTGTTCGCAGTTGTCAAACAAAGCTTTAATTTTCTTCAGTTTGGGCGTCTTCGCTTCAGTTTTTTTGTGTTTACTTGCTGCGGAGGGGAAGAGAGGCAACACGAGTCATGTGGAGTCGCCTATAGTTTGCGCGCAGAGGGCGAGGTGGACTGCCTGTATCATGGGGTGTAAATGGCCTCTGCCAGCTGAAGCCGGAGCAGGCTGGTGCTGTATTTAAAGGGGCTGCATCGGTGTGGGCGTGTAGCTGCAGATACGGGAAGAGAGGATAAAATGTGATCCAGGAAGTTCACTTTGAATAATACATCCATGAGAGTGAATCTTATCAGATCACAAACCGCCATCCATTGGTTTATAACAGCACGTGATGTGATTTTACGGCTTTGGGAAGTTACCGCGGCAACAATCATTTTACTTTTCAGTTGTGATATGAGCAGAATTACACCTGAGAAGTCATTTACTACCTAGAATGGCAATTTTTGTCTGAAATAAGTATGCTCCAACCGAAGTGCTCATCAGATGATCACTTTTGTCTTTGTGTCTACTTTGGGGGACCAATGGCAAAAAAGAAAAGCCGGGGTGCCCCATGTTTTTCACAACACAGTGCTGTTTTCTGTCCGATGTCCGCCATGAGTTCCATATTCTTTTAGTCTGTCACAACAGAACTTTTGTTAACCAGTCCAGTTTCTTTACAAACACAAATGTGAGTTGTTTGTTGGGTTGTATCAGTCACAGAAACATGGCAATCATTCATCAATACAATCAAATACAAACTAATCGCTCAAACCACTTGACGTGTTCTGTGACGCGTTGTCAAGTGCGACCACACATCTCTTGTAGAGTCAACACTTGTGCGTCCTGATGCTACCCCAACGAGGACGTAACAAGACGTCCTTCTAGCCCAAAAGACGTATCTAGCTGACGGGATCACCTTAGAGACGCATGATAGACACAGATGAGAGCTGCGACGTGTCTCAGAAGTGGGAAAGAGGGAAAACTTACAGTTGAGAAGCAGCAACAAGATAAATTGGAGCGTTTTGTCACCAAAAGAAACTGTAGGTTTAATCTCAGTGTTTGCGACTTTCCCTCAGCTGCTCAGATTTCGAGTTGCTGCTGTCAGAAAGTGTTGCAGAGACTATATCTGCTGTAGTTTTTCAGTAGTATCGCCATTTTGACACGATTGAACAACCTTTGCAATGCCAGGTCCTGCTTAGGTTAGAAGAGTAATTGCTCAAGGTCAAAGCAGACTCAGATTTTCAGTGTCTGAGCAGACTTCTAATAATATCTTCAAGGTCAAACTGCAAGCCTCTGCAGTGATGTGATGCTGTAGGAATGAAGGGAGGGAAGGACGGGTGGAGACGTGCCGTCCTTAAAGCAGCAGGAAGCTTTGAAAGAGAAAGGACAAAAACATGTCAGTAACAGTAACTGACCAAGAAGTTATTAACTTATTGATTGGACTGAGGTAGGCAGAAGGCAGTCTTGTTTTATAGTGCTCGTCATAGTAAATAAATGACCTGCTATGGAGGCTGGATGTGTCGACTACAAACAACCCGGACGGGTACAACACAGCGCCCCACCACCACCACTAACTGGTGCCAACTTTCGGATGGCAACAAGAAACGAGAGCGATGCCTCTGCTTGTCGTCTTTTGGTTAATCACACTGCAGTGGCTAACACGCCCACCAACAGAGCAGACCTCTGACAGCCTGCCGTGTCACGCTGAGTGGGCTCCGTAACACTTGAAGGAGTAGAGATGATAAAATTCTGGATCAGTCTGCCAAAATGGATCGTCGTCGTCTTCAAGCAGGAAACCCCCAGAGGAACACGAGTACGCCGTTTAAATGAGACTAATCTGCTGCTGTTTGTCAGCCAAACTCTAAGAGTTAATTTACAACTGATGTCTTGGTAGTTAATCTTAATCCGGTGATTTCAGCCTGGTTTAGCGTCTACATGACGTTCCCAGGCCCGGTTACTGCAGTCAGTAAACTGAAACGAAGCTGGTCTTGGGTTTTCAACTCGATCCTCCTTGTAAATGAAATTTTCAGTCCATAATTGCTGTTTTCCATTTATTATTTATGAGTTTGAAGTTGCTTTTGTTCTGTTGCTCAGCCAGAGCTGTTGCCAATTTAGTCTGCAAATCTTCTGCTGTGACTTTGCTCCATCCTGAGCTGCTTCGAGATATTTATGGCTGACGAACAGTAACGATAACCTCTATAAACAGCAGAGTTTTTTTGTCTGTGCACTGATCCTCCCACACACATACTGCGAGAGCCTCGCACAGGAGGAAGATGCTCAGCCCAACTGCAACACTCGACGCTAACTTTTAAAAAGAGGTTGTCTGGCTTGGCGATGAGGCAAGACTTTGAATCTTCAGTGTTATCGGTTACCTTGTCCATCTTCAGTTCTTTATGTCAGTCGAACATTTCACCCCCTGACTCAAAAATAAGTAAAGTAATTTTACATTTCACTCAACTTGCTGCTGTTTTGTTGATTGTTAGAAGAAACCGTAGATGTAGGCGACTCTGAGATCACAAAACCATGATGTTTTTAAGCTGCATCTGTATTTTAGTGTTCACTAGCTAGTGTCTACGTTTCACGTTTTTAAAAAGGGGTTGACCCAGAATCGGTTGCCAGCTTCTCAAAATGGTTGCCGGTGGTAATCTGGCAACCCTTGAGCCCTGAGCACCCACAGAGCGACTCTCGATGAGGTGTGGTTATACATCAAAATAAGTTTTTAGAACGAAATCGCGGCCACGCTGGATGGTGGAGTGAAAATCTGGCAATGGGTGTGTTTTTAAATACGGAGATGCGTTTTCAATCAGCCTCTCCTGGAATACATTCATGGTGTTGAGCTCATGTTGGACACATGAAATGGTTCAAACCCAGGCTCCTTCCTGACCTCCACACAGCTTGAATGGGCACGAATCCCAAATTGTTGTTTTCAGAAATGGTCGGACGTAGTCGAAGAGGTTTGAGGTTTCCAGAGCTTCTCAAGAAGCATTCCGGGAGCTTAAGTGTGTCGTTGGCGACCACCAAAAGAGACTCTGAAGCCCATCAGTACTACGTGAAGGGTTGTGGTCTTCACAGCATTGTCCCCACCACAAAAAGAAGCGCCCTGAACAAAATGTGATGGTGTACTCCGTTCTACAAGAGTAATTGAGGTTTGGGTGTTTCCTCTTTAGTTGTCGTTGCTTGGCTGCCGTGGAATGAGGCGTATTAGTAAAACCATCTGTCACTAAGTTGTCAGCGCACTTTCTTTGTGTGCATAAATACAGAATTTTCTGGCCTGACTTGTTTATGAACCCTTCTGGTCGCCTGTCTGTCTATTTCAGAACCTGCTTGGCGATTACCTCATTCCCATAGCAACTCAGGCGGAGAGCAGGGTGTTCTACCTCAAAATGAAAGGAGACTACTTCAGATACCTGTCAGAGGTGGCCTCTGGGGACTCAAAGAAGGGTGAGTGTTTAAAGATCCACTTTTTCTCTCATTTGTTCTTCAAAGTTTTTCAGGGGACAGAATCAAGTCGCTGGATAAATCAGTCAAGTTCAAGTTGAGCTTCAGTGCAGCAGCCCTGGACCTCAGCG
Organism: Larimichthys polyactis; assembly: GCA_018985215.1. Lineage (NCBI taxonomy): Eukaryota > Metazoa > Chordata > Actinopteri > Sciaenidae > Larimichthys > Larimichthys polyactis. The sequence goes on from JAFMOB010000002.1 coordinate 2,457,357, forward strand.
GGATTCAGTCAATCAGTGTGATGTTCGTTAACCTGCTGATTTAAACGGAGGATTTCTTTACCCCACGTGGCACCGAACTAATCAGCCTGTGACCTCTTGCTCAAACACAGTCAGTTGCTGTTTGCTGTGTCGCTCAGAGTAAATATTCTTCTTTAATAAACAGATCTCGGGAAACCTTTATCGCTCGCAGTAAAGACGCCATTTTATTGCTAAGAGCTGGAAAGCTCTCTCTTTAATTGGTGATCCATTGATGCTACTACAGCATCTGCACCAACCGCCAACAGTGGTAGATGTTCAGATTCTCCAGAAACGCCACGGAAACATTTTTAATGACTGTAAACTAATAAGATATTTATTGCCAGATTGCTTTCAGGCACAAACGGAAATGATGAGGAAAATATTTTTCCTCTTGTGTCGTCCTCAGCATAGGGACTAATGGCAGCGAGGGGTTATAGGGTGCATCCGAGATGACGTTTGGTCACATACGAACCATCAGATAGAGATCACAGATGGATGACCCAATCGTTTCATCATTCTTTTGTCATCTATCTATATCTAACAACAACGGGAGACAGTTCATTCAGCCTGTTGCTAAGAGACGCTAACCTGTGGAGGTTATCAGTCACCTGACTCTGGTTGTCATGGCAATAAGCCAAAGCAGCCATCCTATAGGAAGTTGTCACTGGATTGGTGGATCCTCGTTGAGTCGGTTCAGACTGAAATATCTCAAACACTGATTGGACTGTTGCGTCGTGTTTTTTTTTTTTCTTTTTAAATTTTTATTGTCCTCAGAGGATGAATCCTTTAAACTCAGTTGATCCCTTTTCTTTCAGGTCAAACTTCAGGGTCAAATGTTTCTGCATCCGCAAGATGGAGTGGCACAGAATTCCCCCCCACAGGGTGAAATATAATAACTTTGGTGATTCTGCACCACTGGTCAGTAAACCAAATGTTTTGGTTTACTGATGGCGTTCCCATCAGCCTCGGCTGTAGTCGATGGTGCACGTGGTTCGACGTTACACCAGCTTAAATATTGTAGCATGTTTGACGCCGCTCGGGAGTAGTTTCCCTCACACGTCAGTTCACAAACGCAAAAAGAAAGACGCCACAGAAGTCCGCCGGTACGACTCCAGGCAAACAACACGGACTCATCGTCAAAATTGGACGGCGAAAGTAAAGCCGGCGTCTCCTCCACTGACCAGCAACACTGAGAGCTCTCAGACACTAATACTTTGCTTTCCTGGAGGTGGACTTGCACTGGATAGGTTGTGTCGACGGTTGTGGCTGGACTGTTGGATGCTGGTGTTAACTGTTAACATGAGTAGGCTCTAACAGGTGGCAGTAAATCTGACAGCTGGTCGCTACAACATCAGTTGGTTGAAGTTGCCATTGTGAACATGTTTGCATGCCAATGTTCACATGTCGACATTCGGCTCCAAAATGTTGTCGGTGGCTGCTTTCAGATCACAGTGAACGGGGGCCTCTAGTGACGAAGGTAGTCTGTCTGTCAGTGACAGCAGAGTAAGAGTGTGCGGTGTGTTTGTGTTCTTTAGACACAGTGGAGAACTCTCAGCAGGCCTACCAGGACGCCTTCAACATCAGCAAGAAGGAGATGCAGCCAACACACCCCATCCGGCTGGGCCTGGCCCTGAACTTCTCCGTCTTCTACTACGAAATCCTCAACTCGCCCGAGCAGGCCTGCTCTCTGGCCAAGCAGGTGGGTTCATAACACTTTAACTCATCTAAGAGCACTGAATGTTGAAGCCAAGATCAGGAGGTCTGGTCAATCCTGGATACGATTGTCTGAAATCAAAGCGCCTCGTTGAAAAGGTTGTAGTTCAGACTGTGCGTCCAGTCAGGACGTCCAAACAGAACCGTAATTTACTAAACGAACATCATGCCGTGTGGAGGAAGACTTGAAACCAGAGACTGAGACCATAAACTGACGAGGAAACTGTTTACTGGGCTCATAAATGGAGTGAAGACTCCAAGCCAAAGGAGCTGCCCCCTGCTGGCAGCTTTAAGACACTTCCACACTGTTCTCTGCACGGTCAGTAATGTTTCCGTTTGTCCCTGCAGGCTTTCGATGAGGCGATCGCCGAGCTCGACACCTTGAACGAGGACTCGTACAAAGACAGCACGCTGATCATGCAGCTACTAAGGGACAACCTTACTGTGAGTATGACACCAAACATAAATATTAAAAAATAACACGTGGGGCCAAAAACGCACCGTCGTACTTGACTGAGTCTTGTCGTCATCAACAAACCCGTTTCTAGTCATATCAATAAGAAAAAACTGCAGACTGTTTGATTTGAAGTTGTAGGAGAACGTTGGCGATATTCTGTATTTTTATTACCGTCCAAACCCAGTAACGTCTCTCCATACTTCCTCATTTTCTACCGAACTTCCTGCCTGTGGCTCTGACCCGTCACTTCCTCCTGAAGATATAAATCATTAAAAGAAGAAACACAATTTCATGTCCGGTGACTCACCCGACCGAGACGTTTTTTTGGTTCCTCCTTGGTGCAGGAATAGTAAATATGCATGACGCATGCAACCGTCACTTAAAGACTAAAACGGTTTGATGCAAAATAAATTGTAAAGTCATTCAGAGCTGCGAGATTTCAACAAAAGCGTTTTATTCACATTTCCTGATGGAGGGAGGCCTGAATGCATAAGCACACGGTACAAACAACCAAAGGGGTCAGAAGAACGAAGGAAATGTTGAATCAGACAAAAAAGAAGCTCGTTAATTAGAAAGTAAAAGTTCCTGATGCAGTTAGTGTGTCTAACCTGGCAGGGTTTAATTGTTCTGCATTGAATCTAATATAAAATATGCATAAAACAGTCAGTTTATTAAATGATAGAAAAGGAAAACCTCAACTGTAGTGAATGTTTGCTGCAGTGGGATTGAATCGATAATCTACTGTGTGTGTGTGTGTGTTCCCTGGAAACACTCGATGTGTTTTTAATTTAGTTTTTGGACAAACAGAATGAGACATCAGGGTTTACACACACACACACACACAGACTACATTTGTTCGTAGCATCGAGTCTTTGTTGTTTTTTATCAAACAATAAACGATGTGAATGAAACGTGCAGCAGCGTCACTGTCCTGACTGTTTCCTCTCTCTCTGCAGCTGTGGACATCAGAAAACCAGGGAGACGAGGGCGAGACCGGCGACGGAGAGAACTAGAGCGCACTTCACTGTTAACCCATCCCCACTCTCTTCCTTCCTTCCTTTCTTCCTCCTTTTATCTCTCTTCCTCTTTCTTCTCCTCTTCTTCGTACACATAAAACAGCCCGTTCATTCCCTCGTCCCACTTTTTTCAAAGCCCAGCCTCCCAACTTCCCTTCTGTATAACCAACAGCATGAATAGTACCTGACCTTCACGAGCAGATACGATGAAAGAGAAAAGGAGAGGGAATTTAAAAAAAAGAAGTCCATCAGCCCAACCATCCCTCCGTCCCTCCTTCCACCCTCCCTCTTTATTATGGCACTCCGAGGCGGACCAGTAGAGTAAAAGCCACTGGCCGGTCAAGTCTTACAGCACGCAGGGAGGGTTTTTATCCAGAACCACAAATTCAGTTCACATTCCCGTTTTTTTTAGCCTTTTCATTTAATCTGTCTCCTCCATTCCTTCCGTTCTTCCCTCCCTCCTAACCTCCTCTGCCCTCCCCTCCCTCCGCTCTCTAGCGAGTTAATGCATTTATATATATATAGTTGTCCATCCCTTCTTCTTTTTTTTGGCTTTTCTTAGTGTACTGGCTGGTTTTATTCCACTCTAAACAAAACCGACAACAACAAACAAAGGTTATTAAACTGTCCGTTTATTTTCAACAAACACTGTGATGCTTAAGTTTTTCCTCCACCTCGCCGCCAGATTTGAGTTTGATGGCAAAAGAAATAAAGAATCAGCTGGGAGGGTGTGTGTGTTTGAACAGCAGTACGATTCTGCTGAGGTTCATACAGAAGGGTGCTCCTACAAGGCTGTATTGTGACACTGACAAATCTAAAAAAAACAAACCAAGCGTTTCACCTGCTGCGTGATCAAATCACATTTCTGTTTCACTCTCTAACCCCGAGTTTATTTGATGCCATTCTCCAGATTAAAAAAAGGAGCTGAAACTGATTTGAGAAATCATTAAAGACTGAAAAAAAACATTCCATCTTAATGTTTGATCCAAATAAAGTAAAATTAAAAACCCGCCTGCTTCCTTTGGATCCGCCTCCCGTCAAGGTGCTGTCGAACATCAGTCCAGTCCTCGTCCCTGAACTTTGGTTCATTTCTTTCTTGTTTTTGCGATTGCTCTTCGTCTTTAACAGAAATCCAACTCCGGTTTTTGAAAAACTGTAAAATTGTAAAACGTTTTTAGAGCTTAACTGTAAATCTGTCTTTTGGAGAAAAAGCTAAAACGGTTTGTTGTTGATGTCGTTAACACCCGCTTGCAATGGAAACCCTGAAGCCGTTACAGTCAGCTGCTGTCCAGAGCTTTTTCTTTTCTTTCCCTCCTTTTTGCCCCTTTTTACTGCTCGTACCGACAAGTCTACAAGTTTCCGGTCGCTGCTTGAATGGTCCGACGAGAGCGTGTGCCGTCATTTTATCACCGTGTGAATCTACTGCTGCAAGCGTCCACCCTGCGGATCGACACCCAACGCAACGCCCCGCTTCTGCATTGACCAAATCAAATTTTAAGGTTAAAACTGTCAAACTGGAGACGGAAAACAAAGGAAGCCGTGAAGCCGATCGGCCCGTTATCTACCTGTGGAAGAGTTCATAAACATATTTCGACTGCGTTTAGAAAAGAGAGAACACTCGACTGATTTCAGATCTGATTCTTTAATAATTCAAACGTTTGAAATGGTAATGCTGCCTGTACTCGCTCTTAAAATCCCAAACCAAACTTTAAGAAATATCGTCCAACCAAACTGACAGACGAGAAATATTTGAATGACAGTTTGTTCCTCCACTCAGTGTCACAATAACCTTGGCATTAACCATCTCGACATTCCACTCTGTAGGTGTAGAAAAGTCATGTGTCTCAGTGTTTATTTGTTTTGTTTTGTTTTCTTCTTTTTTTGCTGGGGACAAAATGTTTTCATGCACTGACGTTTAAAAGAAAAAAAAAAGGTAAAAGTAATTATTCCTCCCTGCCGCTCTTTTTTCTCGTTAGCTGAACAAAAAGGCAGTTACGCTTTCTAAAGGAAAAAATGATCCCATGCAGTAGTGAATGTGGCACCGAGCCTGTCTGTATATCTGGTATCTCAAATCATTTTTTGTTTTTACTGACCAGTATTCTGCTTAAAATAAAAAGGAAAAAAAAAAAAAAAATAACCCAAAAAAAAAAAAAAGTTTGCTTCTGTGACGGTTTTATTGCTTAGCGCGCACGTGGTTGTGAAAATTTAGACTTAGCTTAAGGACGCCGATTAAAAAAATTACCAAAAAACACAAAAAAAAACCCTTCGACACTTCCCCTCCCCCATCCTGGTTATTGACGTAATACTAGATTTGTGTATGTCTTTTAAAAAAAAAAAAAAAAAATCCAACTAGTTTCACCTTACATGTTATAAACAGGACAAAATGTAAAAGACAATTTAAAGTGAAATAAAGGTTTTATCAGTTCCGAATCAGCCCTGTTCTGTTTATTATCACCTCTAGCCTCTTAATGTTTGATTTATTTATATTTATTCTGTTTGTTTTTTTTTATCTCATTGAGTTTCTTGGTTGAAGTTGCACAACACGCAGGAAGTCAGAGAAAACTTCCAAAAAGTTTAAACGAAACATGTAACTTTGCTTGTAAACAGCGACATCTAGTGGTTAAAAAATTGGTACTGCGGTCCAAATTTAAAATACTGGAGTCGGTACTTGATTTATTTCATGAGTCAGCTTTTACGTCACGGTCTGACTTTGCAGTCTGTACTGCGAAATAATGACGGCAATTAGTTTAATTTGATTAGTGTCCGATTTGTTTGAGAGACGGAGAGAAAGGAAACATCCAGTGGAAGAAACATTGCGCACAACAGTAATGAGGTAGTGGGTCGTGTTTTTGACAAATTTCGAGCTAAAAGTTGCCGTGACCTGGTCTGTCCTCTCTATGGACTCGACAAAACCGTTTCCGTCTCTCGGCTGGAAGGAGCTCAAGTTGGTCCGTCTGTTTACTGATGAACTCGATGACTTCATAACTTCCAGTTGTTGTAGGTCGAGTGTTTGGAAACTTTTCGAGGGGAAATAATCGATGAATTTATAGGACAGTCCATACCGACGTTACGTGAACTCCTCCCGCAGTGAGAGTCTGGTAGGGTCGGTAACTTTTACATCTTCCCAAAAAAATCCCTTCAGCATTCTGATTTCTGATACAGCCTAAATTATTTCAAATACAAAGTTCATGACTTCGTTTTCATTGTTTTGATTCACTCGAATCTTTCAAATTTATCTCCAATATTTACCCAAATCTAACGTTGCTCCGTTGATCCACTTTGTTTGCTTCCATGACTGTTAATGTTGCATATCTGGTGGACACAGAAATGCAAATTTTGAACCGGATAACAGAAGGCTGCCGTGTTCTCCCTGATCATGTCTGTTAACTGTTAAAATGCAAATCTGGCAACATGCAAATTTCTTTTCTTTTGAAGACCAAAGGGCGGAAAACACTTCCGATTGATCTGCAACAGGTTCAAACATTAAACGCTCGAATGAATCCTAGTTAATCAACTTTTAATTTCCCCATGCTCCTTTTTAAATGTTTGCATTGGACCAGATCTGGGAAAAGTCACGTCCGAGCGTGCGGCCAACACAAACTTCACTTACCTTCTTTTGATAGTTGCACTTACGAGGTTGTTTGCATGAGCAGCTGAGGACGTTGGATCAAATATTTCAAACCAAGTAGCGTGTGGTGCTGCAGCCTCACGGGGAACAAAGGTTGCTGGTTCGAGCCTCGGCACGATGAAGACGCTACATCTTCATCATTGTACAGATTTTTATACCGCTTCACCACTTAAACCCGTTTAACAGGTGGGGATGTGTTCTCAGCCAGGCTAGTAACTTCAGAGTCAGGACATGTTCTGGCACGAATCCCCACATTATAAAATTATTTTCACACCCAAATCCCAATCCAATCTTTATGCTAAGTTACGAGTGGTCAACCTCAAGACATTTCCCCAAGCGTTTAGTTTAAAGCTGTAAAAAAGACACAATCATTGTTTATTACGTTTATTTGCAGTTAAAACACAAGCAGGTCGACAAAAATCAGATGTGATGAAACAAACAAAACAAAAAGGATCTTCGTTTGCAGGCGGGGTCGGGCAGTAATCCTAAGTGTAGCTGTAACTTACAGACGAGAGAGAGAGCAGAGCTCGAGGTGTTAAACTAATCCAAAGTAGCAGACGGAGGATGATAAACAGGCACTTTGGGCAAAGATGGAGACGGCCGAGCTACAGTAGAATTTCACAACAGAACAATGAAATGAAAAAAAAAAAAAGACAGTACTTGATGATGACCCGTCTGAGGACAGTTTCACTTGGTTCATAAACCTTCAAATGGAAAGGAAACAAACTGTCAGAGTGACGAGACATTCAGACATCCTGACACGAGGCAGGACACGGGTTGTATCGGACCAAACCTCACCCAAATAAACTGACAAACAGGATAAAGGCCGATGCTACGTTCACGTCATATCGGAGTTATAACGACCAGTTTGACTAAAGAGGGTTCACAGAGATACAAGTTTTATGATAATCTCTTCCATCCGTCTCGATATGACGTAAACATCAGAAACATCGATCCTCTGACAAACGTTCACTCAAAGCCTCAGAAAACCAAATATAGGATAAATAAAACTACCTGAGAGTAGAACATGGTGTGAAAGAAAAAAGGCTGATTTCTTGTAATTCAAACACAGAATAAACCTTTTACAATCACCGGTGACGTGAAGCCGGCTTCGATGTGGCGGTGGGTCGAACCGCAACGATTAAATCAGTAACCTCTAGAAAACTAAATCACAGAGTTTCAGGTATTTAGTGACGGACGTTCTCTCTGACGTTTTATAGAATAATACATAATAATGGGAAGTATTGCAACAAGTACTTTTCTGTGAGATGATGTCAATATTACCTGTGGTAGATATGCTAAATACTCAAGTGAATTTCCAAATAAATCTCGCATTATAATGCACATTAATAGATATTAAATGACATACAACGTGATGTGCGTCGATGGTTTTGAAGCGTGCGTCAGTTGATGGTAGTAAGCGGACCTCGAGTTGCTCAGGTTTCAAACGATACGATCTCCGTTAATTAAACGTTAACTATCTAAAGTACTGAAGTTATTAAAAAAAAAAGATCTACAATCAGAACAACGCCGTCCACGACTGATTGTGTCGTGAATAAACTCCAGCTCGCTCTTCCTCCGCCTCCCGTGCAGTCGACCAACGATCACAGCGAGACAGAGAGAGTGTTAAAGATGTAAATGGTTGGTGCCGATGTTATTTATGATCGGCTACGTCACCTAATACGGGTTGACAGAATATTAAAATGCTGCTGTGTCTGTTCCTTTTATTGTGTTATCGAACAAGGTATCAAGAATTCAAGGTCAACAGTGAACTTAAGTTTAGTTGTCGAGCAGGAGCTCCGCCTTCTAAACGTCACGTCACACGGCGATGGTAAAAGTTTATTCTCAGTTAGAATTCTGGTGTCAATAAACTTCAGCTCTTTTAAATAACCATAAATACTCAGTGACTTAAAACTGGTGAGATACAAACATTCTTTCTTCTTCAGTTCTCAGCTGCGTTTCCCAGAAGCGTCTCGTGGCCGAGCTCGTGTTTGTTCCAGCGACAGTCGACGGGATCAAAACACGTGTTCGGTACGAGGGGAGCTTTTGGGAAACGCGCGCTCGCGTCCTCTGACTTTAAAGCGGTCGAATCGTGTCGCTGCTCGTGAAGACGTCAGGGATTCTTCGTCCTCTTCTTCTTTCTGTAACGCAGCGCAGTGACAGATCCTTACCGCCGTCTCCAGAGTCCCTGATGTGTCATCACTTCTTCTTCTGCACGTCCTGCAGCAGCTTCAGGGCGGCCGAGTTATTTGGTTCCACTTTGAGCAGGTTGTTCAGGTCGTCCACGCACGCCTTGACGTCCTGCAGGAACAATGACGACGGTTTACAGAGAGTTCACAGACAGATCCGGGAGTTTGAACCATGAATAATGACGGAAAAATCGATTCTTTGGTGCACTGAAGACTCTTTGAATAGATAACACACAAACGTCACTGCTCAGTTCTCGTGACAGACTCTTCCAAAACTGGAGTCAACAAATCTTTAGAGCAAACAAACTGCAAGTTAAATGATGAACTCATTCATACCTGGTATTAACACGTGATTTTAAACTGTGGTACAAATACGGTACATGGAGGAATCTCATGTATGTAATCATTTTAAAGATTCAACAGCATCAGTACTACAAGAAACGAAAATGAAAATACTTGTAATATTCAGTTTCAGGATCCACAGTTAAATCCAAGATTAGTTACAAAAAACTGCAATCATGACTCCAAATGGGAATTAAAAGGAAGAGGAGTGAAGATCAGGAGCCGAGGAGCTCAGGTTCACCTTCAGGTCTGTTATACCGGTGGTACCTGCAGAGCCGAATATATTCTGGTGCTACGTTCGGTAAAATGTTTAAGACAATCAGTACGTGGCTCTGTATCCCTGTCAACAAAGAGCAACTTCCGGTTGACCTCCACCTATCAGCAACAACAAACTATCTGACAGCATTCAAATAGAGAAGGGGTGCGAGGAGATGGACGATGCTACAGTTTGGTACATTTCGTGCATCATCTTCCTCCTGTCGATCGACCTTTTCTGGCAACAACACCACGATTTAATACGACGTATCCTTTCACCCCAGCGGAAATTCTCGAGCATGCGCAGAATGCAAAATCCGATTTAGATCCGATTGCTGAGTACACACGACGTTAAAATGCCGACTATGAACGAATTATCTAGGTGTTCGTATCCGATTTTGAGATGTCTGTTAAGTAGGTCGTACTAAGGTGTTTACAGGCATTTTAAAAGTCCAAATGTTTTGCTGCATGTAAACATACTGACTATAACTACACCTTCATCTACCCTCACTGATATGGAGCTACGATTACTCCAGTCAACCGTTACTGCACGCAGCTGCGAGCAGCGAGGTGACGTCTCGTCTGAGTACTGATGAGACGCCGCCACGGGGAACAGCAGCAATTATTTTGTCTCCATGAAACCTTCCAGACAGACAGACACTTTAATGTTAGCGGTGGTGGAGGTGATGGAGGTGCCGGCGCTCACCTTGAGCTCCTTGTGAGCCTGAGCTCTCCTGTAGAGGGCCTTGATGTTGCTGCTGTCAATCATCAGAGCCTCGTCACAGTCTCTGACGGCGTCTTTGTACTGCTTCACCGACAGGTAACACAGCGCCCTGATAACACACACACACATCAACATTAGAGTCTATAGATTACAGACTGAATCAGCCACATTCTTCAGTCCGGTCAGGTCGGTGAGTCTGGCTGGTTTGTCCACCAGGTGACAGCATAACCTCGGCTATAAATATGTGGGGGTCTGATTCATTGAAGTCATTGTAGCAACAATGACACAGCCTGCTGACGGTGATCGACCTTCAAGCTGAGTCATCGACCTCGAGATCTCAGAAATCTGGACGCGTGGACGGAGACGTGACGTACCGGTTGGTGTAAGTCGTGATCTCGGTCGGGTTGAGTTTGAGGCTCTGGCTGTACTTCTCTATGGCCTTCTTGTGCTCGGCTTTCTTCACGAGGGAGTTGCCTTCTTCTTTCAGGGTTTGGGCTTTCTTCTTGTCTTTGTCGCTGGGAGCTGACGAGAGGAGAAGAATGTGATCGTTACTCTCTTTCAAAGTCTGTTCAAATGTGGTCAGTCATCTCTCGGCTCTAGTCTGAGTAGAGGACAGAAAACACACAGTGGAGCTTGTTACCAGGTTTGGTTGGTTGTTTGGTGCCGTTCTGTTGCGGTGCTGGGTTCTGCTGTGGTGCTGGGTTCGGCTGCGGGGCGGCGCTGGCTGTAGTTTTCTGGGTTAGTTTTTCTCGGACAGACAGAGGGACGGTGGGGATCGGAGGAAGCTTTTCTCTCCACGAAAGACCGTCTGCCTCTGTGAGCGCCTTCGTCATCCTGAAGAACAATGAACACAGTCACAAAGACCTTAAAGGACGTCGGGGTCATTCTCTATAACCATTTCCAAACTTCTAGACGTGGATTCATGTTTGTTTTGGCGGCCCTCGTATCTTTTTGGATACATCTGAAAACTACGAACACGAACCCGCAGCGTCCGCCACAAACCTCCGTACCTGTTGGTGCCATCATGAGCGGCCGCGATGTTGCAGTCGATCTGCAGAGCCGTCTTGTAGTCGACGTAAGCGTGCCTGTAGCGCTCCAGAGCTTCGTAGGCGGCGGCACGACGCAGCAGAGACTTGATGTTGAACGGGAACAACTCGAGAGACCTGAGACGAAACGCAGAGAGTTTAGAAACGTTCAGTTAAAACTCAAAGAACAAAAACTGAGTTAAATTAAACCTATGACTATAAATTACAAATGAAAACACTCACGTGTTGCAGTCTTTCACACACTCTGCACAGTTGCCGTCTTTCAGGTAAGCTGCTGCGCGGTTCGAATGCAAAATGCCCAAATCCTCCGGGTTCTTTTTACCTTGAGAGGAAACAAGAGGTCACAAATTATTCGTCCGTTTAGGAGACATGTGGAGAGAAAAAGGAAAGGACGACTGACTGATGATGATTGTGGAGGAGGCGCGGTGCATCAGCCAGGTGAGAGCACACCTGCAACCAGTTAGCTCGTCACTCTATCTTGTTAACACAGAAAAAAGCTGTGAACGGTTCTTTATCCTGTTTGTCCCAGCGATAATAATAAACATAAACCGTCTGTCTGTACGTCATCTGTGCTGAAATGCCACAATGACATAACATTGGGCTACAGAAGAGGACGGAACATTTGTTACAGCGTCGGGACACGCGAAATATTTTCTGTCGAAGGTACAGAAACACAGAGCTGCTGTTCTTTGATGCCACAAAGAGACAAAATGTTTCGGTTTTTGGACCACGTGGTTTTAAAGATCCTGAGACAGCCGCCTGGAAAAAAGGAAATCAGTTTGTAAAATTTCAAAACAAAATATGACGCGGGGCTTTCGCTGTAGCCCGACTTCTTCTGTGTGTCACTGTCCGGATGGACGTTGGATTTACAGAACGCTTCGCCATGCTGCTTTGACTACAACCAGACAGACGCTGTGTTTGGACTTACTGGACTTCTCCAGCGCATTGATGGCCTGGCTGTAAAGGTTGGTGGCGTCTCCGTACTGGCCCGTCTTGAAACAATTGTTCCCGGCTTGTTTCAGCTCCTCCCAGGACTTGGACTTCTGCTTCGGAGGCATTTTTTCTTCTTCTTTTTAACTTTTATCTGAAAAGATGAAACATGACGATGAAGAAGATGAAGGAAGCGTCTCATACCTCCTCCTGTCCTACAGACGTGATGTTTACACCAGAACAGGTGAGTGTACCCGAGACGCACTCTCTTAGGTCGCATTCAGACGGCATCCTGCGCTACAGCACAAAAACAGGTTGTCTGAGAGTGTGCCGCCGTTAATCAGAGAAATAAAAAGTCATTTCCTGATTGTTGCACACACAGACTCCTCGCCGTACAATCCTGCGGCGCCCGATCCGGTCTGAATGTGACCTTAACACAGGGGTTATGTTACATTTTTCTTTTTCCCTGTTCTGTAGTCGCTGATCTAAACTCAAACACTGATCGTCAGTGACAGAAACACTCGGTGTCGTGTGACGGTTTAATTGCTGCGTCCCTGCTCGTATAGAGGAGTTGTAAAATCCCACAGCATCTCTCAGCGCGAGGTAAAAAGAGTTTAGCTGCCCAACTGAAGAAAGAAGTAATCTGCGAATAAATAAACAATTAAACAGTGGAAATGATGCAGACTCAGTATTTATGAGCATATAGACCAGACCTGGACATTAGGCGGCCTGTGAGGTTACCCAGAAATTAGAAATCAATACAGTACGATCAGTGCTTTTATTTTGAAGGCAATTTACAATGGGAGTGATCTGTTTACAGAGACTAATGCTCTGACAGGCTGAAATGAAACAAACTGGATCCAGATCTGACGGGGAAAAAGTCAAACTACTGAAGAAGATGCAGGATAAATTTAATTAAATAAACTGGGATTATTTTATTGTATTAACCATCAGGAGGTGTGTGTGTGTGTAAGTCATATAAACCATGTTATCGTAACTAAAATAGTTTAAACTATTATTTGAATTACCAGTAGCAGCTCGAAACCTTTTTATAAAGCAGTGAAATTATTAATATTTACCACCTGTGCAGTACGTGGCCCCTGATTTAGATGTTACAGCTTCTGGATCCTGGAACAATCAACATAAAAATGTTAAATCTGCTTTATGGAGAGTTTCTTTATGGTCAACACCTGCTGACCCGGATCACACACTGAATAACCACACCTCACCCTCAGCTGTTTTTAGAGGCCTTAATATAAATGTTAATTTAAACTTTATTTTTTAATGCTACAGTTTTTAATATTTAATTTAACCTCCATGTTTATAAACAGTTTTTTTAAATATTCATAAAGGTGGTGTTCGGCCAGGTGTCGGCAGCTGTCGATATAAAACTTAATTATAATAATTAATAATTAATAATCACAAACACTGATATGCTAAATGTGTTAGCTCAGCTAGCCTGTAGCATTAGCTGCTAACTGTGTTTGACAGTTAAACTCTCAGTAAAACATTTAAAAACATTTAACTCCCGGGCTGTGTTCGTGTAGCTGTAGATTTTATACATTTATATAAACATATTTATTCATACTTGTGTTTTTGTTTCGACTAATCAACTCTTTTGTTGCTCCGTTAGCTTAGCTTAGCTTAGCTTGGTGCTAACTCCGAGCGTTAGTTCTAATGGAGGAGGCTAGCCGCTAACGTTAGCCTCGTTAGCTCACCGGCCGTTGGTGCTGAGTTCACTGACGGACGCGTTTCTCTTCACAACACCGGTGTTCTGCTCCAAACGGCTACCGGCTCAGGAGGTGCTCTGCGCTCTGTGATAACACTGACATTACTCTGCTGCCTCTCACGCACACGCGGGTCTCCTCGGTCCAGAGGAGCTGCCGGCACGAACTGGAACTGGTAACTTCTGGAGTTTGCTCGGTGGAGGAGGAGGAGGAGGTGGAGGAGGGTGGAGGAGGAGAGAGGGGGGGGGGGGGGGGGGGGGGGGGGGGGGGTCGGTGCTGTATCGGTTTCGCTTCCCCGTCACGCTGCGTTCAAAGACTGTCGGAAATTGTAAGACTTGGACGCATGATGTCCAAATTATAGGTGTGTGTGTGTGTGTGTGTGTGTGTGTGTATGAAATATATAGGTGTGTGTGTGTGTGTGTGTGTATGAAATATATAGGTGTGTGTGTGTGTATGAAATATATAGGTGTGTGTGTGTGTGTGTGTGCGTGTATGAAATATATAGGTGTGTGTGCGTGTGTGTGTGTGTGTATGAAATATATAGGTGTGTGTGTGTGTGTGTGTGTGTGTGTGTATGAAATATATAGGTGTGCTGCTGTGTGGTTGTGTGTGTGTGTGTGTGTGTGTGTGTGTGTGTGTGTGTGAAATATATAGGTGTGTGTGTGTGTGTATGAAATATATAGGTGTGTGTGTGTGTATGAAATATATAGGTGGGTGTGGTGTGTGTGTGTATGAATATATAGGTGTGTGTGTGTGTATGAAATATATAGGTGTGTGTGTGTGTGTATGAAATATATAGGTGTGTGTGTGTGTGTATGAAATATATAGGTGTGTGTGTGTGTGTATGAAATATATAGGTGTGTGTGTATGAAATATACAAGTGTGTGTGTGTGTGTATGAAATATATAGGTGTGTGTGTAAGTATATATGAGAGACAAACAGAACATGTCACATTTTAAGCCTATAACAAATTTTATATTTATTTTATTCGCCTTTTATTTCACATATTTATATACTGGGTTATTATCCTGTATGTGTTTTTGATCATGTCATCCTCAGGCTTCATGTTTTCCTTCGGTTTCTTTGAAAGTAAATCCAAACTTTTGGTGCATTTCTGAATATTTGTGTACACTTATTGGAACAGTTAGGTCTGTCCGCTATTTTGAACTAATTTCTGGGTGCGGAATCCAAAACTGATCTCAGTTTTTCTCTATCACGTCAGTTTTTGAACTATAGGATCCCTGTTTTCTTTAAAAAATATGAAAAAATACTGTACTGAACAGATACGTGCTTGTGTTTTCAAAATCTGCATCATTGCTGTCACCACGTTCTTCAACATCACTCAGATCTCTTAGAGGAGTCAGGGTTGTTTAGGCGTTTATGACGAGAAGTATCAGGATACCTATGTGAATCAAACACTAAGATGGAATAGTTACAAGCTCTGATCTCAATTTTCTTTCCCTCCAATAGCAGCTGCTCATGTCATGTTAGACTGCGTCATAGTCAATCAGTGCTTGGCGGACCCCCTAAGGGTCACGGACCACCTGTTGAAGACCCCTGGTTTAGAATACACACTATGCTGCACGCTGTATATATTGTGTATATATGTAACCTATAGAAATACACACTTCGTTTGGAATGAATCAACTTGTTGGTTAATGAGTCGGTCATCAAACAGTGTTTCCCACGGCCGTGAACGCACCATGAGATGGAGAGCAGCAGTTGTCTGGTTTCTATTTTGGTGAAGGGAGTGACAGCGAAACATGTGGAAGCAAAACTCGCGATGTTTCAACTCAAACTTTATTTATAAAGCACATTTAAAAACAACTGAGGTTGACCAAAGTGCTGTACAAGTTAATACATATAATATACATATAATACATATAATGCCATAATTAAAATAAACTTGGTTAAAAGCCAGGGAGAAAGTGTGTGTGATTTAAAAACTAAAAACTAAAAACAGCCTTTCTTAGAGATTGGGCAAACTCTGTCGAATTCACCGCCACAAATTATAAGTAGCTGCTATGTAGTGGACCGATCACGTGCCACTTGAGATTTGAAGAGAGGAAATCCAAAGTTCAAGTACAGGAGGTAATTTGGCTGGAGAGTACATGAAGCCACGTGACCGTGAGCAAACTGTATTAAATATTAACATGCTAATAATAAGGTGCAAATACTTTAACTTCAAAGTACTTTGTGAGTGTGTTCATTAATTTTCAGAGAACATTATCACACTACAACAAATAATACAGGTGTAGACCTGAAGGTACAGCCAAATATTTAACACCATACAAGGCGTAACAGGAGTGCCGTTAACATGCTTCATTCATAACTCTTTGTTTCTGTTTATCGTGTAGCTCGCTGCCTTTTTACACCCTACACCCACATCTGATTGAAATCATACCGCATGTATCACCAAAGACTACGTGATATCTTAAGCCTTGGAAACATTGAAATATATACATCGTGAAGGCGGCATTTTGTGACCGTTACGCAGCCTGTGGTGGCTTGACATCAACGGTGCAGCTGCCTGTAATGTCTCTGAAGATGGAGCAGCCGAAGTTGACCATGAGAGTTTTCTTTCCGGACTTGTAGGGATTGAAGAAGAACGTGACGACTATCTGAGTGTTTGGCTTCATATCGGGAGTCCTGTTGGGGGAAAAACAGAAAGTTTGGTGTTGCCTGGTGTTGCTGTGAACTCTGTGTACAGTCTATATGTGTGTTAGGGATACTAATATTGGTTGATCAGTTGTGAAAGAAATTACTTGTTGTTTGCACCATTACCGGCTAAAACCTTGAATAGTATTTGACACCATGACGTTATGTTATGCACACACACACACACACACACACACACACACACACACACACACACACACTCACTTGTATTTAACCTCTTCTTTGAACAGGCCACTTCCAGAGACGGTCAGAGAGCAGCCAGTCAGCGTCTCGTCGATCGGGTTTTTGAAAATCACTTGTGCACTTGTCTCCGTGTCCTGCTTGGGGTGATCGGACACCTAAAACACAAACACATTTTTGCAAATACAATCAAACTACAGCAGAGAGAAACAGTCTGGCAAGGCCCAAATCAAAGGTATCTTCTAAAGACAAGGAGTTTGCAATCTTTATTTAAACTACATGGACTGTTTCCTGCAGGCTCAACTGACACAGATCAGTAAAAACATGGAGACATGCATAAAGACTTAAAGAACATTTCATTAAATATTTCAGGTGATGCTTTTGCTGCAAGCAGTCGACAGAAACTTTTCACCGCCAACTACGTGTTGCCTCCAGCTCGGTCTGCAAACACTAGTTTAATTTGATCTTTATACTATTTTTAACCAAGCAGATCTCAGGATGTCTCAGACGTGATTTTAAAGAGTGACAGTGGTGTTTTACTCACGGTAACGGACATGGGAGGGTCCTGCAGCACAATGTCTTGCTCAGCGTAGTATATCTCTTCTGGATTCTGTTTGTCAGCGATCACGGCTGACACCTTAATGGTGTCACAGTCCAACAAGTGTTTACGGTAGTCCTTGAACGGGATCAGGATAGGGA
Organism: Larimichthys polyactis; assembly: GCA_018985215.1. Taxonomy (NCBI): domain Eukaryota; kingdom Metazoa; phylum Chordata; class Actinopteri; family Sciaenidae; genus Larimichthys; species Larimichthys polyactis. Next base: position 2,474,960 of record JAFMOB010000002.1, read on the forward strand.
TGGACAGATCTTTCAGAGACAGTGGAAGAGAAGGGATTTTACTTTATTATTTCTTGGAGGCAGAAATCTCAAGATTGAGAAAAATATCCACAGAATTAAAGTCACCTTTCCCAGCCAGAAGTTTCTCCTCCTTCACCTCCTGCTTCATGCTCATGCATGATTCGCAGTTGTACGTTATGCTTTGGATGCTGATGGTGATGGACAGTGTCTTGTCATCAGTGGTCTTTGGCGGACTTTGCAGCAACAGGTTCATGCTCACATCGGCACCGACCGTCGGTATGGACACCTGTAGCATGACACGTATGCATTTCAAAGTCATATATTGTTTGACAGTTTCAAGTGTCCCTGAACATTGTAGAAAGGAATACACCTACGCTACTGTATTTTATTTGGATCATTGGCTCCATGATGTTTACTAGCTTGCAGCCAACAGCCAACAAATTCAGCCACCTGGCCTCTAGAATCAAATTGGACCATTTATTCTTTATCCTTTTTATTCTGCTGTCCTTTTTTACCTTTTTCTTTTAACTGCCTTGTCATTTAAAGGTGCTATATAAATAAATAAAGAACAGAAAAAGAGCGAACAAGAAGCTGCCGGACAAGAGTAAATCTGGGACTGACTTTTAGTTATTGGTATTATGGAATTTTCTATCCTTGAGGTCCTCAGTATTAGTTGTTTGTCTTTGGTTGGGAACAGTAGGTGCCAGTCTATCTCAACACTGTGGTGTCCAGGGTCACAGAGACCTGTTGCTGCCTTCATAGACATAATAGATAGTTGCTGTTGACGGTCCAATCTGCGTAAACAGACATCTGTGTCTCCAGACTAGAACATGCTGACAATAACACCTCCATGGGTAAAGACATTCTCTGTGACTAATTCTGGGCGTGTAGTATTTGGGGTGTTATCTTGGGGTTTAAAGTCGATCCACCAGGATGAGTTGGGCAGAATGTGAGACCGACTCAGGCACTTCTGATGAACTTTGAGAGTGTCTCTAATTCTTCTTGGCCAAGCGTCAATAAATAATACAGCATAAGACATCAGAGGCTGCTGAACACTTTCTGAACTCCTGACCTCACCATTGACCTTTGACTTCAGCAGTTTCTCCACAACAATTGGCAAGAGAGCTTGGCTGGGCTGCTATGTCTTGTCATTTGACCTTTACATGAGGTTTATTTTGTTTCCAGCATGTCTGGCTTCATTAGAAAAGAAATAACGGAGATGTAAATTTAGGGAGAACAAAAAAAAAAAGGTCCCCAGAGGGATTTTCTGCATCTTGAAAACTAGAATGTAGAACTTCTATATTAAAATGACATTATAATATAATTATTGTAACGTCCTGTTCAATGAATCATTCAATGTTCTAGTTCCTGTGACGTACCTCTTCAAATTGAAAGGTCAGTGGAGGGACCACTGGAGCAATGCAGGTACTCTCCTCATTCACCGTAATCTCAGCACTTCCCGATATCGGCGTCATCTCCTCATTCCCAGTACTCTCATTATTATTCATCATCATCATTGGCTTCACTTCGAAACAGTCGGAGGAGCAGTCTCTAGTGCAGGCATAGCTAAAGACAGCCCTCTCCTCAGAGGATCCTGTAAGGGGAGTAATTCAGTCAGTTTCCAGAGCCACTGTTTATATGGCTTTAAGTTTGTGTGTGAACAGTGAACCCACCCTCTTTGTGTTTGTAGTTTTTGGTGATGATCATCCTATCATTGGTGCCAACGCCCTTGGTGGAGATGTTTTGACCGACTCTCTGTGTGTCCGTCCAAATTGTGATCTTTGAACCGTTAGCTTTAACCTAACAGGACACACACAATAAATAATAAAAGAAAAATAAAAATCAGCTCTTATCATTAGATTAGCTTTTTCTTTCACTGAAGTTCAAGAAGTTCCACTCACTCACCAGCCAGTCAACACAGTCAGCGTTGACCTCAGAAAAGACGAATGGGACGTCATATTTGAGATGTGTTTCTCCTTTCAGGATGGCTTTGACTGGGGCTGGACCACAGCAGTAAACGCCTACATGAGGAGAGACGATCAAAATCAAGAAATGGAGTAACAGACTTCCCAATGGCGTTATCATGTAATGAGAGTTACTTCCATCTTTGCCCTAATCCCTAATCTCTGCAGCAAAGCAACAGCAAATGACGTAGTTGCATGAACAGTTACCATTGACAATAAAAATCTACCTGACCTGACTCAGGCTGAAATCAAGTTCACAGAAGACTTCCTATCTCACTTTTTTTTTAATCTCGGACATGAGTTTTCCCTTTAGAGATGATTGACTTCCAAACCTTTCCTTGAACGACCTTTCCCCCTCAGGACAAACTCTAATAGTAAAACCATCAGTATTTCGGTCTTTGCATGAGTTGAATTAAAATTTTATAATATGCACACAGAAATTAATACTCAGGGAGTCTTTGGAAGAATATGGAGACGCTTCTGGATGGAAGAAATAATAATCTTGAAACTTTCAGTCTCTGCTAACCGTGCCATAATAGACAGAGACAACCGAAACAATTCAGCAAATTAATCTGGAATCCACCTGTTTGGTGAGCTACTCAGGGAAAACCCAAGAACAAGAACATTTTTGAGTCTGTACCGTCGCTTCTCTCCTGCGGGGTTGGATCCAGAACTTGCCAGCCGTCATACCTGCCGTCCTCTGCCAGGTCTGGTCGCCTCATCCATGCCTCCACCCAGACATGGTAGTTCCTGAAACACAATGAAACATTCAGGTTTTCAAACATAACACTGCAGAATACAGGGTGTGACTCATAGCGAATTACCACACCTATAAAATAATAGAAATAAGCATACTAAGTATTTTGTAATGCTGACACCACTCATGAGAATGTGGCTCATCATGCCTCTGGCTTGTTTAATTTGGCTAAAGTGTGCTAAAGCACAGCACAGTTATTTACTTACCACTAAGGGAGTGGAACTTTTCTGAAACAGTTGTTACACACCCATGAGGATTCACAACACCGAACAGTACAACAGGTTCAAGTCGTTGGTGTCAAGCCAATGACCTATTTGTGCAAGTGTTTTTTTATTTAAGTTCACGTTGGCTTGCACCTCGCTGTTTATGTTCTCATAGGAAGAAATCGTAGCCTCTCACCAAACACTGTCACGGGTTGGTCTGTCCCTGACTCCATAGTCAGCGTGGTACACGTCAATGGTCAGATTCTGGTTGCGGTCGTGGGCTGACTGGAAGTTGGTGACCACACGGCAGGGGATGCCAAGCAGGCGCATCACTGCAACCAAAGACAAAGATCTGAGTAATTCAGATGAATTCACACAAGTGTGTTGGTTTCTCGAAATCAGTTCGTCTGCATGCCGAAATCATGACCAACACGGACAAATTCAGACTTAAAGTCACTTAAGGGTTAGCAAGTTTTATCAATTTATCAATGAACTCCATATAGCTTTTTCCTGCTTGGGAATGTGCTTTAATTGTAACATATACAAGGTTGCAATGTGCAGAAAGTTAAGCTGACTAAGATTCAATAGCAATCCTTGTTGAGACAGGAACACTTGAGAAGCAGCATATTTTTAGTAGGGATGCAACTAAATACAAGTTTATTAAATGTTAGATTTTTTTTATTAGAAGTTATATTTATCTTTACAGATGTTACCTGAGCACATAACAGCGGCGAACACCCAGCACTGCCCGTACTTGACGGGTCTGAAAAAGTTTAAGAGCCATTGCCTGAGGATGGCGTAGCTGCCAGTCCAGTGAGTAGGTAAGACTCCACCAGCAAAAGATCCTGACCAGCGTCCCTGCAGTACACCGTGGTCATCTGCACTGTTGATCTGAAAGAAAACGGACAAACTTCTCCATCTCTGGTCTCCATCTCAGATTTTGTTGACCCAAGAAAGACCCCCAGAACTCTGTCACGTAATGACCTTAAACCAAACAACTTCTCAAACAATCTCTTACGATGACATCTAAATGTAAAGCAGGTATAATCAGGTTTTTATCCTACCATGGCGCTGACCACGCGACTGACGTAGATGGGGTTACAGCGAGCGGAAACGTCATCAGACGGATCCTTCAGGTGTTTGGGGTTGAGGTCCAATAACTTCATACAAATCTCCACCATGCGGTCCTCAAACTGTAGAGAAGGAGACAGGAAAAGACAAAAATGTTGCTGCGTGTGCTACCGAGACGCTAACTTAGACCTTTATTGAAGCAAATAAACTCGACGAAGACTTAAATTGTTGATTCAAAACATCTGAAGCTAAAACTGTTAACAAGAAACTGTTAAGTGTGTGTGAGTACCTGTGCAAAGTCCCAATGCGAAGGCATGATATAGTTTCCGCTTCCTTTGTAGAGGATTCCTGATTCATTCATCACATACTCCTGTCTCTCGTCCTCATTGGGCAGAAACACCCAGTCATCTACAGAGAGAGTGAATTGACAAACAGGTGTAGATAGATTAGATGTATTCAGATACTTTACTTCAGTAAGTAAAAGTAAGTAATAGATGATCAACCTACCAGAACACCAGGTGTTGTAAAGAACCACCAGCTCTCCCAGCAGTGTCTCCTCGTTCTTGTATCCCACCATGACTATGTACTCTCCTATAGGGGCATCAGCTGGGGGGGTGATGGTCAGGTTCAAGATTTGTGGGGAGTAGCTTTCCTGGAGCTCTGCCTTCCACACAGCCTTTGCATTAGTTGAACGTCTCTCATTGTCAGGGACACCGAACAATGACATCGTCCCTATGTCTTCAGATGGATAGTTTCCTGTGGAGAGGTGGAAGTCGGAGATCCGTTTACCTTTTATACATGCATCCATCCACTGGTTTTCACTCATTGAACCAATACAGTTATGTGATTTTTCACATGTTCCCCATGTATCTGGCTTTGGGATCAGCAATTAGGAAGGAGGTGGGTACCGATCCACCAATGCCAACCCTGTGATCAGTACATGCCCCACTCAACCCACCACAGCCGTACCCGGACAGCTATCCATCAATATTTTCCAGAGACCTTAATGGTTGTTTAAACACTAATAAAACAATTAAATGAAAGAAATGACCAACCTGTAGTTGCAGTGAACTTGAGTGGATCATTGAGAGGGTCGAAAGCTTGCCTCAGATTAAGGGTCACGTTGAAGGACTGGCCTCTTCTCACGGTCAGTTTATCCCGTGAGATTTCAATGGTGCGGTGAGCAGAGTTGTTTTTGACACAGTAAAAGTCCACTTTGTCGAAGACTGAAAGAAATTAAAAACATCATGAGCAAATTTTAAAGAATCTCTCCAGGAGACCAGCGTGGAGGATTTAATGGCATCTAGTGGTGTCGTTGATGATTGCAACCCTGCTGCCTCACCCTCTCCTCAACACAAAAAATACCCTATCTAGAGTCGATTCAACATGGTGGACTTCCTAGAAGTGGACCTGCAGCATCTGTAGATATAAAAGGCTCATTCTAATCTAACAAAAGCATGACAATCTTTATTTTCAGGTGATTATACACCGATAAATACAGAACTATACTATTCTGGAACTAGAGCAACCTAAATCTGACACACTGGACCTTTAATAGAAACTCTGTCAGATCAGTAACATCACCCACTGTGTCTGTGGCTGCTGTCCAAAGAGCTTGATGTACACGTGAGTACTTACTACTTCTCTCGTCCCGCCCTGTTGCATCTTGCCTCATTCAGACACATTTTACACTGTGCTGAGTATGTTTACATATTTTAACCTCCTTTTACCACGCCCTATTTTTAACATGCTGAGCCAGTTTGTTCGGGTCAGTTTAGGTCTCTCCGCACCTTCATTCGCAGAGCAAAACCAGACTTAATACGTGTGCCTTTAGATGTCTCAATAGAATTTCATAACTATATTTCAGTGTGTTGTTAAGACCTGATTCACATTGTTAAATGCTAAAACAGTAATGCGGCTACATGTGACGTTCATTGATGTACAGATCAGAACTGGTTGCAAATTTAAAATTCCAGTTTAACTAACCATGAATCCTCACTCGAACCGAGGGTCTAAGGACAGAGGGTGTCACTCCCTATACACATTGTAAAGCCCTCCGAGGCAAATGTACTTTGTGACTTTGGGCTATACAAATACAATTTGATTTGATTTGACTAATAAGAAGAATCACTGACAACAGACATCTTTGTTAAAACCATTCACGTACTTACCAGACATGTTTGCAGTTTTCTTTCTTTCAATAGATGTGACGACAGTTTAAAGAGACTTTCTGGCAGTCAACACTACTCTGACAGGTGATTTGGTGTCCACTGCTTTTAAAGGATGTTTCTAAGCCCAACCCTGCCTCTTTCTCACCTGAATTGTTTAACCATTTCATGGGAGTGTAAACGCTCCGATCAGGTATTACACAGCATTGGCTCGTTATGCAGGTTTATGACTAGTGCCGGCTCTATGAATGCATTTCAGAGTTGGAGTACTCTGAGGGGGTGTGTAACGTCGGACTCAGTTTTCTGATCACTGTGTGATGTGTGCATGTGCTTCCTCCGCTATCTTTTTCACAGCAGCGGTTTTGACATGAAATAGTCAGTAAACACAGGAGTTAGCAAAGGTTGTGGTCTGCGAGAGTAAATGGTGATGAATTCTAGATCAAGTGAGGTCAAGTGTGGTCATGAAGTTCACTTCATTCATACTTGGACTGGTGGCCAGAGAGGTGCCCGGTCACCTCCTGGCAAGTGCCAACATGGTCCAATGCCGAGGTGGTTGCTAGTCCCAAGGTAGTGGACTGGCGCCCGTTCACCTGTAGAGCCCATGATAATGTGGGAAGGGACAGGGGAGTTGGTGTGGCCTCGGACTTTGATGCACAACGAGCCAAGCGAGGCTTACCATGAGGGATTTCGTCTATGACGACGCTGGTCTTGAAGAAAATGGCTTTACTTACTAGGGTTTATTGTCATAGCATACAAGTCTTCAGCCTTTTACTGAAGACTTTCAATGGAGAATGTCAGAGTCAAAATGCTGCTGTGGTGCATTGAAAGTCTCTGCTGCAATAAATAGAACAACCCCTTAATTGGTATAATTGAAAACACCTTCATCCAAATGTCAAAACAGCTTCTGTGAAAAAGGACTTATGGTTGTTTGTTTGATGTTTACGATGACAAACAACATAATTACGGTTAACCACAGGTTAAATTGGAATGTTGCTTGTATGGTGTGGTGCTGATCAGATGAAGGAGGTCAAATGACTGTTCAAACAATCGAGGGATGTGTTACTCTATTTGTATCACAGGTAATGTTCTCCCTTGGAGGAAATGGGGTTGAAATCTTCTGGTATGTCAAATCGAGCGTCTCCACACCTACAGTCTGCCAAGCTCTTTAGCTTTAACATTTATAGGAAAGGCAGGGAGTGTCTGACATGACCAAATACATGACAGGAAAAAAAAAAACAGCTGCCTAAACCAAAAACTGTATGAGAGACCAGTGAGACAAAAAAGTAAAGCTGTGGGTTGCAGGTGAGTTTGAGCAACCCTGTTCATGTTGTTTTTAATGTTAACCTTGTTAAATTGTTTAACAAGGTTAGATTTTGGGCAACTGGACTTGGTTGTAGATCCATGAAGATGTTTCACTAAGAGGTTTCTTCAGTTCAGATGACTGTTGGGAGAAACCCAGGTATTTAACCTTGGTGGAATCAAATCATATCCAGGTTATTGTTGATAAAACATCTTTGCAGATCTACGGTCCACTCCAGTTTCCCCAAATTTAACCGTTTTTAAAGAAAGATGACCTGGACGACCGAATACCGGAGTATTTATTCGAAAGAGACATCAGGAAGTCGGTCTTTGCCAACAAAACTTTCAACATAGTAGCATGTCATAGCACGCCATTAGGTTGCGCAACAACACCTATTTATTTTCACAAGAAAAAGTTGCCATTTCATGTTAGTGGTTATTACATCATGACATATGATAAGATATATCTGTGACCGGACACCTCCTCAATCAGTGTTTCTTCTTTTTTTACATTGTAAGTTGATACTGAAGACATCAAAACTATAAAGTAACACATGAAATTCTCATCTGGGTTTAGGTAGGGTGATTGTGGGGGTCATTCAATGCAGCTCTCCGTCTTGGTTAAATAGTCCCTACATAGCCTGGAGGTGTGTTTGGGGTCATTGTCCCGTTCAGCTCAAACCAGATGGGATGGTATGTCGCTGCAGGGTTGTTGTGGTAGCCATGCTGGCCTTGAATTTTGACTTAATCGCCAACATCGTCACCCGCAACGAACCCCACATCATCACTACTACCTCGTCCATGCCTCACGTTGGGAACCACACCTGCAGATACAAGACACGGCAGTTGAAACCAAAAATCTCAAATTTGGACTAATTTCCCCTGGTCTAATGTCCGTTCCTTGTGTTTTTTTTGGCCCAAGCGATTCTCTTCTGGTTATTGTTGGTCTCTCTAAGTCGCGGTTTATTTGCAGCCATTCGGCCATGAAGGCCTGATTAACACAGGCTCTTCTGAACAGCTGATGTAGAGATGTGTCTGCTACTTGAACTGTGAAACATTTGTGTGAGCTCTGACCCGAGGTGCTGTTAATTGATGATTTTTGCATAGGTGACTATCTCATGAATAAGTGTGCAAAGCAAATGTCTACTTATCACTTTTTTATGTCTTTGATTGTTAATCTACAATCCAGAAAGAACAAAAAGTTTGAATGAGAGGGTCTGTCTGCTGACTCACACTGCATGTTTCACCTTTGTGATTTGTTATGAGTGATGTAATGTTGCTTGGCAATTGCAGCGAAACTCTGAATCACTTTGAGCTGACAGTTAAAGGTGCTGAGTATTTGTAAGGCTGTGTATGTCTTTGTGTAGGATAATGGTGAAAGGGTTGGACCAGCGTGACTCAGAAAGTTTTACATGTGAGGAATTCCCGGAGTTGTTGAGGTAATGTCTGACTGATTGATGATTCCTGTGAAAACACATACGCACACATCTCATAACCACATAAATAATGTCAGCTTTTATACTTAACAGTTGGAGTTTTTTGCACTTTTAAACATCGAGAAATGACAAAAAATTAATTTGTAGTGTAAAATTCTGATCTGGGATGGGTTTTATATTTTATATCTTCTTGGGAGTGCAAACATGTATCTTGCTAGTTTTTAGTCCATTATATGAGCAACAATAAATGAGAAGAACACACAAAGAAGAAGAGTGTTTCCTTTACATATATATCATTTTTGTCACCTTTATTGAGTTTCTGACACATTCAAATGGGAAAACGTCCAACACGACCACAGTCTGGTCTGCTGGACATCCAGCAGCTCCACTGGAGCGATTTGGGGGTTAAGGGCTTTGCTCAAGGGCACCTCAGTCTTGGTTTGTCATTGTGCATAGATTGAACATAATGTGTTTGTTTGTGTAGGAGTCAAAATGTGTCACTTGTGTTGATATTTGTTCAGAGGTCACACTTTGATAACTCTCACTTCTGGAAGTTTGCACAGGAGTGTGGTTACGCCTCAGTGTCGGGACACGTGACATTTCGGTTTTATTATTCTTTTGTTAATTAAACAGAAAAAAAACGCAACTGAAGTCACCGTGGATTTTTTACTTTTGAACAGTGACAGTGAGGAGCACTTTGCCTCTTGGTTTCCTTTTTTTATTGATACTAGTTGCTTCACAAAGGTTGCGTCTTATGTTTTCTACCCTGGGTTCGACCAAAGGATAAAGAGAGGGACGATTTCAGAGATTTAATAATTTAGACGATCCCGTTTTAGTTTAGTCTTGAAGCTAACGGCAGTTTCTGAAGCAGGATCACACCTCAATCACCCCGATTGGGTTTGCTGTGCGCGGATGTTATGGCAGACTCCCCAACCGAAGCTTCTCCACAATTCAGCCACAGACCGTAGAAGACTTTAAGCTTCACTTAATCAATCATGCAGAAATATCCTGTCGATGGTGTGATCCAACCATTACTGCACATTTCCAATAGAATCTTTTGTTTGTTGTCGTGCATTAAAGCTTTCCATCACCTCGTAGCGCATCAAGTCCCTCACATCAGCAACATAGTCTCAGAGTGTTTTTCATCTATTTTGAGTGATGGTATGTTGAGTATTTAAGGTGGTAAGCACAGTCCCTGTTCTGATTCAGAATAAATCCAGCAGTGCAGCGTTAAACAAATGCAGCAACCTGCAGCGGCAGATTCAACGTCACCGAAACAGAGCTCTAAGTCGCGTTCTTGCTTTGTTTATTTCATGCAAACAGCTTCTACATCTGTCGGACTCACAGTCTACACTGCAAACATTGTTGATGTGCAGCGTTGCCACAGAGGTTAGGTATGCTTGTTTTTACAAGCAATAACAAGGGTTTCATTTTGAAAAGCATGGGAGGACACAATGAGTAATTCTTGCTCTGTCCGTTTGAATGCTGGGAAACTGGCAGAATAAAAACATGCTTAATCTTTCATCCATCAATGTCCTTTCTGTATTTATCAAAGGTGCATGAGGACAGAAACACTGCCGGTATACAATAGAGCGTCTATTTTGGAATAAAGGATGTTTGCTTCTTGATCTTGCACGGTTATCTCAACATCGTCAGCTCACATTAGCTTTGTGAAATTATTTAATCCCGGTTTAAAGCGAGTCACCTTCATGAAACTTCATCATATTCAAAAGCGTGGAGTCTATCACACCGTTTATCTCCTGCTTCAACTCTTCTCTAAATATCATTATCAGTCATAATAAAGTGAAACTAATCCAGGTATGAAAAAAGGGTTTGAATCCCAGAGCAGACACTCGGGTAGGACTGCATCACTGCCGTCTAAACAATTTAATGGTTAATGAACCCGTTTGAATCAGAATGAAGGGTATGTCTGCGCTGCGAGGGCCTCTTCACTTCTAATGTGTTGTGCATGTGCAAACACAGACACTCATCTCCTAAAAACACACACACACACACACACACAGAGTACATAAACCACACACACCTATTTGTACATGCGCACACACACTAGCTGTCCTGTTCGATGAGGTCTTTGGCTTTCTGCAGGTTGTGATCGACGGCTCCGTCTAAGAACTGAACCCAGGTCAGCTGTGACTCTCCGCACACATGACTGGACCTGAAGTACAATAAATGGAGCAAAGATTAGATCACATCATGCTGTATTTGTTAATCATCTTCTCTGATATCTGACGAGTTGTCAGATCAGAGAGAAAATGCTGAGACCACCCCTCGAACAGGAAGGATTTCTGGCCAAACCGTATTTCCAATCATTGAACCGAAATCACTGGGAGCATCCTGAGCTCTTCCTGAACGTCTACATAGTTATTTTGTGTTGATAAAGTGAAGAAATGTGACCTTTAGAGCGATTCAAAGAAGCGTTACTTCTGCTTTCCTCCAGAAATGTTCCCGCCTTTTTAACATGGCAGTCTATGAGGCTGTGGGTGGGTGTTGGTGGCGCATCTTTGTGTGTTACGCCAAAACTTTAAGGCTGACAGCTTTAGCAGACGAATGTGAGTGAGAAGACAAATTTTCCTACGTTTCTATGTATAAATCATGTCTGTAGTGGGGCATTTGAGGCCACGGTAGTTGAATACGTTTTATTTTTTCACTGATTTTTCTCTCTGCTCCTCACTCTAGCTGATGATGTCATCCACTGTAGCTCAAACATTCCGTGCAATACACATCCATTATAAATCCAGAAATCTGAGTAAAAACCTGCTCAACTTTAAGCCTTGATAGTTTAAAAACGGTAAAAGCTGTCGATGAGTGAAGTGAATCACTGAAGAGAAGGCAAGAGTACCTACATTTTAAAGTTTAAATGAAGTATCTCGGTGAAAGTATGTCAGAGCAGTTAATTGTTGAAATTGTCTGTTGAAATTATTTTTTATTTTTTTCGGGGTTTCCCATTTATTTCTATACGAACTTTTTCGCACTTGAAAAAGGGCGGAAAATGAATAATGAAACTAAGAAGAAACACGCAGAAGAACAATAGTTGACTCGTGTCGTGGGCACTCGTCACTAATAAATAAATATTGTGGGTAAAATCTTACCTGATGATCTCCAGAACTTTCTTTAACAGAGCCGCCAACTTAGACACCTGCATGGAAAATAAACATTTCTTTAAATTTACACATTCATGTGTTTGCACGGCACAACGAGGCTGGGACCTGCTGATTAAACGACGCACAGGATGAACGCAACCTCGTCATTATGTCACTTCTGAAGAACTTCACCTGTTCTGACTTGCATTGAAACTTGGCTTCCTTTCAGTAAAACTCCAGTTAGTCAGGACAGTCGGTGTGACACAGAAAACACAAAGGGCTGCTGTTCATACCAAGTGATATATATATTTTTTAAAAATTAAGACCTACTATCATTTTACGGATGCACCGAACAGTTAACATTCTCTACAAAAGGAAATAGTCCGGCTGACAGTGGATTCTGTGATTCGCTGAGTTCACCTCAAGTAAACTAAAGATAATGATGCCACCAGAGAAGAGTGAGAAATAAGGTTTTTTCCTAAATTCACAGATGTACCTGTACAGGAAATCATCACCATGCAGCCCTAGATTAAATTAATTAATCAGATCATAGATGCAACTGACCATTATCTTAATCATGCAGATTTTTCCCCTGTTCAGTGGTCAAGCATTTAATCTTAATCTGTCTGATGTGCAAGACAGCAACAGTCAAAGGCGTTAACTTCCCTGGTCACACTTCAATGGTTTATCATTTGATACTTAATTAGTTACCAAGCTGTAATCAAAAGCTGTAAAGTTTTATGAGGTGTGTGTCTGTGTCTTACATTGTTCTGTACTCCACTGTAGTCCATGGGTGGGTAGAGACAGAGAGCCAGATCATCAACACTGAGGAGAAAAGGAAACTTGTTTAATGTGTTGCAGTCCAGCTGAAATTCTTCAGCAATCAGCAGAAACAGAAGCAGGTCACAGGTGTGTCATCTGCACGTTCACTTGTTACAGCCATGCAGGAAAACACTGGCTGTATTGTGCAATATGATATGAAAAGGCGTGCCAGCCAAAGCAGCCAAACAATCCACGAAGCCTTCAGCATCTCAGGGTGAATCTCATGCACACCGGGCGGCTTGTCGCCAAAGATTTCACCAACTTGGCAACCTCTAACAGAGATGTGCCAGAAACTCTGCCATGTTCACAGAGGGCGTTGCCTCCTCCGGGCAGATTCGTGTCCCTGCTTTTTGCAGATGTCATGATTCTGAAGTGGCTTGTCTGACTGTTTCACCTCAGACGTTTGAGGTGAAAGCATCCTGACTGGATGAACATCAGTGTCTGATACAGGAACCACAAACAGTGGTTCATCCTGCTGAACATGCATTAAGTGGTGCTTTAAGACATCTATACCAGAAGCTGCAAGAATAAGAATAGGAGCCTGATAACAGCCTTTCCTCCCTGCTACGATCAGGAAGAAGGTTCCAGTCTTGACATGCAAGAACATGATCATATGACGGTGTACACGTGTTCCTACCCAGGGCTGATTTCCTTGCTGATGTCCGCCAGGTCGTCAAGCTGTGCCACGTTCTCAGGCGTGCTGAAGTTACCGTTGGCTTTGACGGCCGCCGACAGCTTCCTAACGCAGGCCGCAGAAGCTTTCATCAGCCCCTGGCAGGGAGCAATCACACTGCGGTCTTTCTCCGACCAATAAGTGTCTTGGTTTTCTCGAGGTTCCTCGCCATCCTGGTCATCATCGAGGACGTCGCTGAACGGGTCGTGGGCGTCGGATAACGCCTGGGTGAGGGTGAAATATTCAGTAAATGTGTCAAACTCAGAGCAGCAGAGCGTATAAAGGCCTGATCGTGTCTGAGCTAAACAAAGGCCACAGAAATCAGTGTCTGTACCTGTTCAATCTCCTGGATGGCGTCTTTCACAACTCCAATCTGATCAGACAAAACCACCAGCACCGCCGCCTTATTATCTGTTGAACATCAATAAACCAAAAGTAATTAAAAATCTTCACATACACACTTTCTATTGAAAACCCTTTATTAAAAAGGAGATATGCCCGCATGTATCGAATAATCTAATACAAAGTAAAACAACTGCTGATTCACACACCAGGAGGAAATGTGAAGCTCTCCGCATCAAATTTAATCCGATAATTAAACAACAGGTTGATAAATCTGTCAAATTCAGATGTAGAAACAATAATGCGTCTCTCCATCCCTGAAATAGACAATTTGAAATGAAATCCGAGAAGCTAATGTTTGGATTTTTACTTGAGCAAACTTCACTGATGAACTGATCATCAATATTGTCGAATTTCTGTCGATTTGACTTATTGTTTAATCAATCTGTGATGTTTACAGCGCTTCACCACAGGAACAACTTCCCATCTCTTCAAGGCGACGTGACTATGTGTAAAATTCACAATAGACACTTCAAAATGTAAATATTGCACATTTTAATTGTTTCAAATCTTCAGTTTTAAAATGAGGTCTGTAGATGCGAACGAGGTTGGTTAGTTTAAAGTCTACTTGGCTGAGCAGACTGTGCCAACCCAGAAATATGTGGCATCACATGACGCCACCCTTCCCGCTGAACCACGCCTCACACTGCAGCTCTGCACAATACTTGTTTATATAAACTTCTATCAGTCAGCGCCTTTTGTCCATCAGTGAAACACACAGAGATGTTCCTCATGTTTACAAGATATCTGCTGACATTGCTCTCTTAACTGTCATCTCAAAGCTGCAAACTTTATTTAAATTAAAGACGTACACTTTTAATTTGACCTTTTATATCATATTTCCTATTTCATTTATTGTTTTTGTTTCACATTCACACACCGGCACCGACAATCTGAGCGCAGACTTTCATAAAAAATCGTGAGTGTGACGTTTGGGGTTGAAGAACCGATGTAACAGTTTCCCGTCAAGCCGACTGACCTTGTGGCAGCTGGGCAAACTGGTCGCACGCCGACCACACGCCTCCTGTTGACGTCAGCTGTTCCTGGGTCAGACTAGAGCAAAAGAAGAGGAGGATGATGAAGAGAGGTGGAGGAAGTAAGATAGAAAGTTACATCGAGCTAAGCACTAGTTATTTCCACGACCTCTGTGTCTGCGTGTACCTCTGTAGCGGTGAGCTCAGTATGACCTCCACCAGCTGGGCGACTCCCTCCAGAACCTCGACCGTGGCGTCTCGGACCCGTCGGCGCAGACTGATACCTGAGGCGCAGAGAGAAGACGACGACAGAGATTTACATCCATTCAAACAGCCGGCACAACGACAGCTATGTTCTTCTATTACTGTCAGTGACTGAGCGTTACCGTGGCTCTTCGGTAGCCAGTAATACACCGTGGACAGAGTCAGGACACTCTTGAGGATGGAGTCTGATAACTTCTCTGCGTCCTGCAGAGAGGAAAGAGACAGAAAAACACATCTGTCACTTCTGCAGAGTGTTATACGCTTTGTTTTTAATCAAGGTGTCATCAAGGTGACAGCTCATCGAGGCAGCTTTATGATTCTAATAATCTGACCTGTTGTGATGGCAGCGGGGGTTTGGAGAAGGCCAGGCTGAGTTTGGTTGCTTCCTGCGACACTGCCTTCACCGCCTGATCTGAGGACAGAAGAGAAAGTTACATCACGTTAAAAATGTCCCTCTAAACGCCTCTGAGGCAGTGAGTTCATTCAGCTGAGGCTTGGTGTGTTTCTAGGTGCAACAGGATGAAGATGAGGTGACAGAAAATATTCGAGGAGTCCAGATTTTTCATGAATGTTCAATGATGACTTGTTGAAAATAGATATCCATCTATTGTGTCACAACATAAGAGGAGGACGGTTAAACTATACTCAACTCAGAGTGTCCCAGAAGTTGGAGAGGTTGAACGCTCCGTCCGACTCGTTGGACTCTCCATCTGCGACAGAAAATGAGCGTTCAGTTTAGACGTGTTTCAACATTTCTTCCTTCATGATTCTGATACCTGTGAGTTTAAAAACAGCTGTATGATCATGGCTCATTTAGCATTACAATACCGGAAATCAACTCAGAGTCAGACTTAGTGGCAGAGAAGACAAATTTTCCTAATTGGCGTCCGATTACTCGATGACATTATTACGTTATTCATATTGTGTGTGCCGAGTCATGGTTTGCAGTATTTTGGATGGATGTGTTGACTTGTCCTGATCCGTCTCCTGTCTTTGCTTCACTGGATCCAACATAAACATCCCTAACACGTCCTGGACAATGACATAAACTGAAATTAGTCCAACTTGAAATGTTTTGAAGGTGCTCTTGAACTGTTATTGACACATTTTTCATGTTTTTATATTTAAATGACTGACAAACAAACATTACAGCCTCTAAAATGACTTTAAATTTTAACCCCTGAACATTAAAAGCTTCATAAAAGAGAATCAATACCCAAATAAACAACTATAGCTGGGTGACCTGATAAAAAAAAAACTAGCAAACAAACTAGTGTTTCGGATTAACGAGTGACCGTGTCAACTGGTGCCCGCTAGCCGAATAAGTCTGTGGTTGTCATAGTTACGACAGGTGTTATTGCGTTTTTAGTGTATTTATTTTCACTGACGTTAAAATAACAAGCACATATACCTGTTCTGTCTGTTTGTTTGTTGGGAGTATTCGGCTAACGGGCACCGGTTAACACGGTCACCCGTTAGGCCGTAACACGTAGCTTTATGGGATAACAGGTACAGGTGTGCCTGCGTCATGTGTCGGCAGGTGTGCTCACCTCTGACTCGGTCTCTGACGCACTGGATGGAGTTCAGCAGGTTCCGTAAAGGCACAGACACGTTCCCGCCACAGTTACTGTCCGCGCTCATGTCACCGGAGTCGTCGCGCGGACACCGGACAGACACGCGCGTGTTGTTGTGGAACTTCTTCTTCTTCTTCTTCTTGTTTATTGTCAGTCTGCATCCTTAATGTTGCCTCTGCTGCCACCTGCTGGACTTCTGTCTCCTCTTCTGCTATATTCCTTTGATTAGTCCAGGTGAGACAAGAAATCTCATATTGTTCAGATTTGCAGTGACAATGCAACTTACACAACAAACAATAAATAGACAAACAGTGACATAGAACAATGACGCAAAGTAAATAAAGGGAGCACCAGAGTGTTATAGTGACACCTCGTGGTGGAAGAGAAGTATTGCAGGCAGACAGCGTGGGTATTACGCAACATGTGGGTCCGGCCGAGCAATCTGATTGGTGAACTAAAAATCAGCATGACAGAACACCTGACTCATCGAAGGAGTCCACTGGAAGTACTTTAATAAAGTAATACATATGAGTTTACAAGTTGAGCTTTCTTTAATGATTATTCTGTGTTATGGAGCTGTTAGACCGCCTCGTTGATACAGGTGTGCACCTCGTTAATACAGGTGTGTACCTCACGTCAGCACCTCAGAGGTCAAACAGTTTAGTGAGCTCAGAGAAAATATTTTTTAAGACTAAAGGTGGACTGAAGAAGAATATTCCGTTAGATAAAAAACATCTTTGTTCAACACATTTGGACTTTTGGACTTTACAGCACTGTGGAGTTACTGAAATGTTTGGATCATCCTCCATCAGCTGTGCAGGTGAGTCGCTGATGCGGCGCGAGCTTCAAAATAAATGTGAAGTTAGGAAAAATGCATGGAAAAATATATTTTTCAGCAGATATCTAAGTCACTACAAGACTGAACTAGCAAAGCAGTTTAGTGTGTATGTGCGGTATTTATTCAGTTTGAGAAACTCCACGATCTCCAGACTAGAAAGTTTCTCTGCTGCTAGGTCGTTACTAAGGCTCGGGCTACCTCCTGGAGTAGTGAACTGTAGCACACCCTCTCGTGTGAGGTTGCTTAATTATTATTATTAGTTAATTTCATTTTTATCAAGATCTAGACAAAACATTCTCTGACTGTCATTATGTCAAAATAACAAATGTTATTATCCTGAGATGATGAATCCGAATAAGAATCAGAAAAGGCTTTATTGTTATTATTACTATTATTATTAGTATTATTCTTATAGTCTGAAGAAGAAGTCCCTTCTTATCCCTCAATCAGGAAAGACACACACACACAGGGCTTATGACATATACATGTGGAGAGGTGGTGGAATGATGGGCAGTTAAGGATTCAGTAACTTGCTCAAGGGCAGCTCAGCTGTGCCAGGAGATGAACTGGCACCTCTCCAGCTACCAGTCCACACTCCATACTGTGGTCTGTGCTGGACATGGGGCGGCTGTGGCTCCGAGTTAGCGTCCACTAAATCAGATGATCGGTGGTTCGACCTTCCGGCTCCTCCTCATGTCAAAGCGTCCTAGGGCAAGATACTGAACCACTGCGCCATCAGTGTGTAAATGTGTATGAATAGTTAGCTCCTAAAAGTGATGAGCAGCATGCTCATGTAGGGTAGAAATGCTATATAGTCCATTTACATGACGTATGGGTGAGGTGGTGTTGTTGTTTTGATGACTTGAAGGCCAGACTCTCCAAGCTCAAAGATGAAGGCGCTACTTTGGCTGCTTGATGCACAAGAAGACTCCAACCCCGATTCCTATCACACAAAAAACAAGGCTCGCCATGAAGAACCCAGCCGCAGGACTCACTCCACTCTTCCTCTCCTCCAGCTCTGTGGATCGAACAGAAACAATCAAATCAAAACTTTTTGTAAATGTATGCGAAGTGTTTAAACCTGAACCTTACTGAATTACACATTATATTCAATTGGCACAAGCTTTTGTCCAAAGTGACTTACAGTAAGTGCTCTAAACGTCTATATCTTTGGAAGGACATGGAGGTGGAAGTGCATCCCTCCCAAATTACAAGCATGTTGCCTGCTACACTACAGATTTTTAGATGTTTGTAAGTGCTAGCACGGAGTGGTTTTCAGCTGCCTGTCCTAACTTCAGTTGGGAGAAGCAGAAGAGCCAGAGACCAGGTTATCACACACATCTAATGTTAAACCACACCTGAAGCTCATGTCGTGCCTGCCAGTAGTTACTCCTAGGGCACTGACTGGTCCAAACCACTGTGACACTTTAAGAGATGAGGTAGATGGGTAGTTGTCTAACCCAGGGCTTCAAAGTCATGTTTTATCAGTATCAGACTGTTATCAACTCTTTGTCTTACCCCAGCTCCTGATGAGAGGCTCTTGTAAGGCTTGATGCTCCAATGAACAGGAGTAAACATCCCCCACCCGTGGAGTGAAACTCAGCGTTGAAGTTCTGTGAAACGTCCCGTCCCTGTTTTGGAGGTAACGCAGGTACGATACTCCGTCTGTGACCTGCGCACCGTTCTTTATCCATGTGAAATTGATAGTGGGAGGGTAGAAGTGATTGGCCAAACAGAAGAGAGTGTTCACCACACCGTCTTCCCCTTCGTACCGGGTGTACATGGAGCTTTCTGGAGCATCTGGTCAATGAATAGAGTAGAAAGAAAGTGGCTGAACACATCTTATAGCTCTGTTTTTGGTCTCTACCAGCTCCTAATAAAAATATCTGGACCTTTAGCTCCTCTGTGTTCAGTTTCTCATACCTTGTCGTAAGGCAGCACCAGGATCGGCTCGTTCTGATTTACCCAAAACGCTGTGACAGTGAATGATGGTTGCTTTCGCAATTTCATAAGCCTGTTTTTTGGAGATGGCTGCTATACTTGGTAGCAGGTGAGGTAACGCCCACACCATTTCTTCTTTACTGAAATCAGCGTACCCGGCCACGTCGTCATCGACAAGTACATCCACCCGTACGTCGCCGGAGTCATAGCACCCATAGATGAAGTGCAAGTTGTGGAGGGGCCCTGGAAAAACAGGAGATCAAATAGCATCAAAAGATGCACACAGTTCAAAAACATGCATTGAGCATACATTATAATTAACTTAAACACAATAACCATACATTTAAAATTGACCTCAGGAAGTAGTGCAAAGAGGGGCAGATTTGTCTATTGTCTATTGTTCCTCCTGCCATGACTGAGAGCTGTTGTACAGTCTGATGGCCAGGGGTACGAAAGAGTTCTTCAGTCTGATGGTGGAGCAGTACCGGGACAGTAGAATAATTGCATTCCCTTGTCAAAGGTTGAATTGAAGGTATTTCACAAGAACAATGCAGACGGGTGACTGTTTTAGATTATATAGGGATGTTGGTCTTCAACACAGACACACGTGAAGTTCAAGTTCTCTTCTTCCTCTTTTGTTTTCACATCCTGTATCACAGCAGATTTCTTTTGTTGTTTTAAAAAAAGATGTTTGCAGTATTCTACATTTCTACAATCTTACACTTTCACTTTACAGTCACTCACACATGAAAAGTTTGTTTCTCACTTGTTGCAGAAGTACAAACCGCTCCGGTGAGTATAACCAGTACAATCACCGACATCTGAAATCCAAATCCGTCGCTCCTGTTTGGACAATAACAGCTGAAACAGGAACTTGAGCAGCAGAAATGTGAGCTTTCAGCAGCCAATCATACAATTACACCGCTGTTGCTGGGTAGAATGTTCTATGGCTCAAGGACAAGTTGTTGGACAAAGTCATACATGCAGCTGTCTTAAGAGGACGAATGAAAAATAGGGTTAGAAATATTTAAAGTTTAAGTTTAAAGGTTTTCTGTTCACGGTATCCTGCTGCTTACACTCACATTACGTAGGTGCAACATCGAGCATCATCCTGGGCTTCGGCAAATAAAACTAAATGCTAAAAATTCTATATTACAATCATGTTCATAGTAAGAAAAATCTAGCTGGCTTGCGGTTTGCAAATCACCCCATTAGCCACCAACACCATGAAGCAACCAATGGCAACACCACCCAACACATTAGCCTGAAAGCCCCGTCTCGTGTCTGTGTACAGTGCAGTGTGTTTCTGTGCGCACCAATATGAATATGTAATTCTTGTTATCATTTATTATGAACTGAAAGCTTCATTATGTTGTGCTTTTCTTTATTCCTCATCATGATTAGTAAGCACACACACAGACACACTCCCTTGGGACCGCAGATGTCTTGCTGCTTCACTGAATTAGTTGGGCTCAGGGAGTTCAAAGGCCTTATTATCTAATCATGAGGGCTGCAGGTGTTTCCTGTTTACTGATTCTGATTCTGTCATGTTGTGCCGATAACATCAGGGTGTTATTGTGTGTTTTGTTTGGGGTTTTCACTTTGGAGGTTTAAGAGAGTTTAGCACCAAGGTGTAACTTAAATCCATGCCCAGCAGTAACAGTCTTAATAATGCCAATATTACTGCTGTTACAAACAATTGCTCCTAAGTGATTATAGTGGTAATAATGGATCTTTCTTGGTAAATGAGTCGAAAATGTTTGTGCAGTTCACCCAAAAGCCACTAAGGGGCAACGTGCACCTGCGGTTTCTGCACCAGGTTGGACGTACTCCAAGAGATACTCGTGAAGACACCCACCTGGGGCTGATGTCGGTGTCAAAGTCCTCAAAGTATCAGTCGGATGCAGAGATACAGACAGGCGTGGGCGAGTTAAGTCAACAGACAAAGTGTGTGTGTCTGCGAGAGGAGGATAAAAAGATACGTGAGGTGATTTGCATTCAGGAGATTAGAGAATACAACGAGCAGGCTGACTGGTGGTCAGCTGTTAGTCCATGTTTGTAGTAGTCTCTGACAAATATGCATTCTGTTCAGTTCATTGTTTGTCAGCTTTTCCTCGAGCCACGAGTCATAGATTATAATATTAGTTTGTGAATGATGGACCAGCAGTTCTGCTTCGTTTACTAATTCATGACTCCCGATATGACACATTACTCTTTGGTGTCATCATTTAAATTTTTATTTTTGTTTCAGCGTCGACAGAGTCACACTTGCATCTATAAAAAGAAATATTGACTCAAAGTAGATTTATTACGGCTTGTTTTAACACTGAACTGACAACGACCTTTTAGTGTCAGTGTGCTCTTCTTACAAAACCAGCTGGCTGCAGCTGAAGGGAGTGAAGACTTGCATAACATGTTTCCACATGGATGTTAACTGATTGTTTCCTGTGTAAAACAAAAAAAACATTATTCTTCATTTATTGTTGTAAAATAATAAAGAAAAACATCGATGAATACGGTATCAGTACTATATAAAAATATAAATACAGTAATGAGTCAATAAACTCAAAATTCAACTTCCATAAGTGTCCATATTAAATTGTCCTTCTGCTAGTACTTTTTTTTGCCGATTTTTAGATTCGAAGCAGGGCAGCTGGTTGGTGCTACACATTTACGTCAGTCACGCGCTGTCCATTCTTTATACTGTCATTGGTTGATGCCCAAGATGATGCTCGTTCGTACTTATGGACTTTATGCACAAGTAACAGGATGCTGACTGCAGGCGCATGAGTGACGTCAAAGTGCCGTTTTAAGGCTCAAAATATGTAGCACTGGCCACCAGCAAGTTCCCGGCAAGTCCAAAAATGGCTCAATTAAGCCGTCTGTAACGGCACCCACCTGTCAATCAAAGCGCCCCCACACTGAGCGAAGGAACAAGGAGGTCAGGAAGGAGTTTAAAGGTGGGGGAAAATTTAAAAAGTTCCATTAGAGACGTTACTTTGAGTGTTTTATGTCGTAGAAACACGGGATCATCCTGCGGGTTTATGTTTTATTTATTTCATCTTTGTTACTGAGAAATCTGGTGTCAGATCAGTTCACTACAATACCCATGAGCCTCTGCTGCCAACGCCAAGGAGAAGGAAATCCAAAACGTTTTGTTGTTGTAGCTGTGAACCAAAAAACAGAAAAAGTGTGGATCATGGGTGGGCTGAATGACGCCTGGTTGCTAAAACAAACCACCTGTAACGACACCCACCTGTCAATCAAAGCGTCCACGCTCTTAATCCTGCATAACTTTAAGCCTTAATATAATGTGAACAGGTGAGTTGTATATAAATTCACCCTCAGTACAGTTGTCATGAACGGGGAAATTAGCTACAGAGACCAAAACTGTTTTTTGTACCAGGCTGTAAACATGTTTATTTCTGCTGTGAAGTTGGACATTTGGACATGGGGACT
Source organism: Larimichthys polyactis (assembly GCA_018985215.1). Taxonomy (NCBI): domain Eukaryota; kingdom Metazoa; phylum Chordata; class Actinopteri; family Sciaenidae; genus Larimichthys; species Larimichthys polyactis. Next base: position 2,497,906 of record JAFMOB010000002.1, read on the forward strand.
TATGGAGACTGACTCACTTCTGGAGCCAGCCTCAAGTGGACGTTAGAGGAACACTGGCTTCATTTCCCCAGCCTGTCCTGACTTTGCAAAGACGTCCTCGCTCTAACAAAGTAGTCCTCACGAAGACAGAAGTACAAGAGCGCGCACGCACACACACACTCATCAGAAAATCAACCAGTCTAGACTGGAGTGAACAAAACTAATGAATGTATTTCATATTGTCAAGCTGCTGTTTCTCCAAGGGCCTGTGTGTGTGTGTGTGTGTGTGTGTGTGTGTGTGTGTGTGTGTGTGTGTGTGTGTGTGTGTGTGTGTGTGTGTGTGTGTGTGTGTGTGTGTGTGTGTGTGTGTGTGTGTGTGTGTGTGTGCGTTTATAAAACCCTTTAGTCTTTCTTATTGCTCCTTTCCACCCTCCCTTCCTCCCCCCTTCTCTCTCTCTCCTTCAATCAGTGTGTTTTATGTCTCAGACAGATTTTCCTCTCAAACACTTTGAGGATTTAAGGGGAGGGGGGAAAAAAAAGCAAATCATTTTATCACCTCTTTTCTCTCCCTCTCTCCTCTGTCTCATTTCCTTTCTTTGTCTCTTTTTCTCTCTCCATCACTCTCTCTCTCAGGTGTGATCTGTGTGGGGAGTTTCTGTCTAGACAACCGATTATACCGAATAATGAGCGAGAGGGAGGGAGGGAGGGAGGGAGGGAGGGCGGGGTAGACGGAGCATGAAGAAGGAGAGAGAGAGAGAGACAGAGAGGGAGAGTAGGATGTGATGTGAAGGAAAGAGAGGCGCAGTGTCAGACAGACAGAAAAAGAAAAAAGAAAGAGATGGAGAGGTGTAAAGAGGAGGGTGGAAGAAAGGAGGGGAAGCAATAAGGAAGGGATTAAGAGATGAGAGGAGGAAAGGATGGAAGGAAACAAGAGAGAGAGAGAGAGAGATGACAGAAAAACAAAAATTAAAAGAATGAACAAAAGAGATGGTAGAGAGGAAAAGGGAGGGAACGAATGAATGAGCGCACACACACACACACACACATAACACACAGCCAGACTAAACACTGAGCCAGAACAGAAACACAGTCTGATCTGCTCTGTTAGGAAACCCTATCAGTCACACAGGCTTTACTAACTCTGTGTGTGTGTGTGTGTGTGTGTGTGTGTGTGTGTGTGTGTGTGTGTGTGTGTGTGTGTGTGTGTGTGTGTGTGTGTGTGTGTGTGTGTGTTAGCTCGGTGATGAGTGATCAACAAATCCAAAAACCTCCCACACACACACACACACACACACACACACACACACACACCATAATAGGCTTATCCAGTGCTGCAGTTTCAGCCTTTAAACTGGGACTTTATTATTTTTTTTCTTTGCTGTTTAGGATGAAAGAATATTCCCGAGCTGCTAAAACAATATTGACTTCTGAAGAAACCTTCCTACGTGAGACGGAGAGTGGATCCTCGTTTTGTAGCCATCAGTGGAAAACCAGAGAAAAAAAACACACAAAGTGAGACAGTGAGTAAGCAAGAAAGTTCGATAGTAAGACAGATAGACAGCAGTTTAAAAGGATTATGTCAGTGAGACAGATGGTCACGCAGTGAAACAGAGGCCAGACTTTTGAGGGACATGCAGAGAGTAGGTGAGACAGGCAGTCATCTAATCAGAGAGGCAGACAGGCCTAACAGTTTCCACAAGCAGGCAGACAGACTATTTTGGTGTGGAGGTATGAGGCTGCACTGCAGGCTGAAATTCCTGGAAAGCAAGTACGCCACAAATCTCCATTTGTTACATGAGCAGGAGCCAAAGGAGCCGAACTCTGCAGCACAGCTAACCGGGTTAAATAGCTAACGGCAGCTACAGTTAGCAGCAGGATGAAGAGGACAGGAAACATTTTTTTTAGACAGCAGTAAGAACAATTAGAAAGTTGGAAACAACTGTGTTTGAGGCTGGCTCCATAAGTCCCCATGTTCAAATGTCCAACTTCTAATTTCCCCGTTCATGACAACTGTACTGAGGGTGAATTTATATACAACTCACCTGTTCACATTATATTAAGGCGTAAAGTTAATTAAAGAATTAAGAGCGTGGGCGCTTTGATTGACATGTGGGAGCCGTTACAGACGGCTTAATTGAGCCATTTTTGTACTTGCCGGGAACTTGCTGGTGGCCAGTGCTGCATATTTTGAGCCTTAAAACGGCACTTTGACGTCACTCATGCGCCTGCAGTCAGCATCCTGTTACTTGTGCATAAAGTCCATCGGCACGAACGAGCATCATCTTGGGCATCAACCAATGACAGTATAAAGAATGGACAGTGCGTGACTGACGTAAATGTGTAGCACCAACCAGCTGCCCTGCTTCTAATCTAAAAATCGGCAAAGAAGTAGCAGAAGGACAATTTAATATGGACACTTATGGAGGCTGAATTTTGAGTTTATTGACTCATTACTGTATTTATATTTTTATATAGTACTGATACCGTATTCATCGATGTTTTTCTTTATTATTTTACAACAATAAATGAAGAATAATGTTTTTTTGTTTTGCACAGGAAACAATCAGTTAACGTCCATGTGAAATCATGTTATGCAAGTCTTCACTCCCTTCAGCTGCAGCCAGCTGGTTTTGTAAGAAGAGCACACTGACACTAAAAGGTCGTTGTCAGTTCAGTGTTAAAACAAGCCGTGATAAATCTACTTTGAGTCAATATTTCTTTTTATAGATGCAAGTGTGACTAGCTAATTTCCCCGTTCATGACAACTGTACTGAGGGTGAATTTATATACAACTCACCTGTTCACATTATATTAAGGCTTAAAGTTATGCAGGATTAAGAGCGTGGACGCTTTGATTGACAGGTGGGTGCCGTTACAGATGGTTTGTTTTAGCAACCAGGCGTCATTCAGCCCACCCATGATCCACACTTTTTCTGTTTTTTGGTTCACAGCTACAACAACAAACGTTTTGGATTTCCTTCTCCTTGGCGTTGGCAGCAGAGGCTCATGGGTATTGTAGTGAACTGATCTGACACCAGATTTCTCAGTAACAAAGATGAAATAAATAAAACATAAACCCGCAGGATGATCCCGTGTTTCTACGACATAAAACACTCAAAGAAACATCTCTAATGGAACTTTTTAAATGTTTCCCTATCATTAAACTCCTTCCTGACCTCCTTCGCTCACATCCTTCCTCCCTTGCTTCCTTCCTTTCTTCCGTACTTCCTACATGTTTCGGCTTTGATGGACAGGTTTCATATATACTATAGCTTCATTCAAAATGTTGCAGATGATATTGTTTTTTAATGGATTTATGGACTCGTACAGGGAGGTCACGGCCCACAAGTGGTACACATACCATAGCTTGAGAACCAGTGCTATAGAGTAAACTGTGCGAGTATTTACTGAGCCATGAATGAATGAACAATGGAGTGACTTTGGACACTGCTGTGCAGCGTGTTGGCGTCTAATAAACCTTCAACTGGACACCACCAGGCAGTCAGCTCTTTACATTTCAGTGAAGACAGACAGAGACCTGCCGACAGGGTTTACAAAAAAGATTGACAGTAAAGAAACCAGTATGCTGTGAAATAAGTGCCCCGACACACCTTTGTGATGTCACAATTCTTGGAGCTAACTTCCCAAAAAACCGTCAATGCAACACTGACAGGTGTGCGAAGGTGAAACACGTACACTGGGTTCAGACTGTGTGTTCTATCAACAACTACTCCTGTCGCGTTTTGTGTGCACAAACGAGAACAACGCCGCGAATGTCTTCCAGGAGAGACTGTCTGAAAATGTCTTTAACACCATATTTAAACAATTATGGCGTCTGTCGTCTGTCTATGATAACAGGCTTTTCACTCCTGCCTGCATGTGCGGCTGTCTGGAAACAGCAATAAACACTTTTGCCTTCCGATGTGGTCGGACGACACGTCATACGACCTAGTTCTCTTCAAGCATAACCCGACCCGGACGGACAGACAGACAGACAGACAGAGAGCAGCGTGCCAGCCGACAGAGACAGGCAGGCAGACAAACAGACAGATAAGAAATTGAGAGACATCAGACCTGTTACACTGTAATCGGATTAGTGTAATCATACAATGACATCATTAAATCCAACACACACACCCTCCGACACACATACACACCAAAATTAGTCCTGCACTGAAGTGAAAATAACCTGCCAGACTGTGTGTGTGTGTGTGTGTGTGTGTGTGTGTGTATGTATTTTACCCGCTTGCCTGCTGTTTTTAATTTTCTGGATTGAAATACATAATGTGTGTAGGTGTGTGTGTGTGTGTGTGTGTGCGTGTGTGTGTGCAGCCCGACTACTTCTTTTCATCATTTTAATTTGTCTCGCCGGCTTTCTCTCGCCTTGCTCTGCTTTTTTTGTCTTAAGGAAAAAAAGAATCTTAAAATCTTTGCAGATAAAAATGACTTCCCTTGAACATACACCCACAGAATCACACACACACACACACACACACACACACACACACACACACACACACACACACACACACACACTTGAATGCATCCCTTGCTGTGACTTCTTACACCGAATTAATTTGCAATATTGTCTAGAGACTGAAGCACAAAGCTCAAACAGTCGGATATGTAGCGTTTTAACTTTTAAAAGAGAGCAACAAAGTGATTTTCTCTGAGAGCGTTGAAGGTAATAAAAAAACACAGCGTGCACAGCGAAAGTTCACAGCCATGATGAACACAAAGCAGTTTATTGTCAATGTTGGCCCCAGAAACAAGACCGACCCCTGCTGCTGATCGCTCCCGCACTAGACGGCGAGTTTCAGGCGACTCTGCGGCTGGGAAATGAAGCCGGGAACTGTAATACCTCGAGCGACCACGTTTCAACCTCCATGTTAAAATGTCTACAATGTTTACAGCACCAAGAAAAATAACCAAATCTGCACTACAGCAGTGCTTCGAGTTAAGGCGACATTATGTCATACCAAGCTCTCACCGACCACTAAAAGTCAGTCCCACATTTACTCTTGTCCGGCGGCTTCTTGCTCGCTCACTCTCTCCTTTTCTCTTCTTAGCTTCCTCTGTCAGCGTCCTCTTTGGTTTCTTCACCATCTCCATAGAAGCTAGTTTGACTGCTCACCCAGCTCGAGTCATGTCAGCGGTTCTGGGCTTAAAATCTTTGTCTTCCAGGCTGTTCACTGCTCCCACTGCTCACAGTAAAACATTACATTGGTACAGTTTTGTTTTTTGGACTCATGTCTACACGGTAACCCTGCATTTGCTTTCTTGGTTTTTATGCTGGAAACCAAATGTGAAACCAAAGTCAGCATCAGTTACCTGGGTCCTGCGTTACCAGATTTTCCACACAACTTATTGTTCCTTAAAACAACAAATCTTCTTGTATAACTGCAGATGCACTTTAGATATTTTGAAGTGGTGCCACTGCACAAGTTCACAAAACTAGAGTTACCATCCAGACACGGCTACACTTTTTGGACTCTGACTTGACCTGAACCTGGACCTGATTGAAAGGACACACGTGCACGTTCTCGAACATGCTGCCTGGAGGAGCATGTACGAGGCTTCGGGTGATCGATGTAGGCTTCTACATTTACCCACAAAATGAATATGACATATGAAAGCCGCTGTCTTTCCTCTGGTTTCTTTCTTGTTTGTTGTGTTTGTTTGTTCTTTCTTTTTATTTGTCTTTTTCTTCTTTTCCACGTGACGCGTCTCCAGCCTCCCTTATACCTTACTGTTTCCCTCATCCTCTCTTTCTCTTTGTTTACAACACAATCTCTTCTCGACAGAGGACATTTTTAATAGTCTACTGCGTCTAGCCTCAAACAGAAGCGGGGGAGTAGGGGATGGTTGAGCGAGGAAAAGACGGAGAGAGAGAGGGAGGTAAAGGTGGGGGGCAGACAGAAAGACAGGCAGAGGGTGAGATAATGAGATAGAAAAAGGATGAGAGAGAGAGGGAGGTGGATTTGTTATTCTTGCAGGGTGTTGCACAGACACAGACACAGACAGACATTACCTCACACAGCTGCTGCAGTGAGAGGAGAGGGTGACAGAGAGTGTGTGCACGCAGCCAGGCGTAAACCTGGTTATAATATCCTGAAGCACAGGTTTTAGTCGAATGTCAAGCTTTTATCAGAAAGTTTAACTGCTGCGACAAAGCCGCTACACGCCAGCAGTCAGGATGATCAGGTAGGCTGTAAAAAACCTGATAGTCTAAACTTAAAGTGAACGTGTCAGCGAGCCTCGACTGCACGCTGCAAACTGAGTTGAAACCAAAGATAGATGTTTAATCCAGACAGTTTGGGCTACAAAATGATAATTTGCCTTTTGTGCTCTCTTCCAAATACACTGGGCTAAACTGGGGGTTTGTTTAAAACCTGTTTGTTTGCCTGTCGGCTTGCTGACATTACTCAGCCCGGTGAATAAACAGTGGCCGGCAGCAGTTGCAAAGGACGGCTAGGTCTGAGGACGGTAGCAGCACATTGGATGGACGTGTCAGTAGTGCTTACGTGATGTGTAACGTGGTGTGAATTTGGGGCGAGGAAAAGGTCAAATATTGTCGTATTCTTGACCCAGTATGAAGCCAGAAAGAAAACATAATGATAGATGAAAATAATCCAGATTCAAATATTGTCTTTTTTAGTAAATATAATTATACAACTGTAAGTTACGACTAAGTTATTTGGCACAAGTGCTGATATAGAGAATAACAGCACAGGGACTTCTGACTGCATGCATCACTGTATTACAGGTGTTCTAATGATGTTACGTTAACGTTACATTAATGTTACGTACGCACGGTCGATTGATGTAATCCATAAACATGAACTTTATTTCTGTACAAACTTTACATTTTGGATTTTGTCGCATCAACAATTCAAGAACTCGCTTCTGGCCTCCTTTGATTAGCTGCACTATTTCACTGGGAGACGATAATATGGTTTAAAAATGAATATTTCTCAATAAAACAAGAGCTGGTTTTCACCAATTCACCGTCAGTTGTTTGTGTAACAGTATTTTTTGTATCAGAACGTCAAGACGAGAAGAAGCCTGACCACCAAAGTGGACTGTCAACAGACTCTTCACTGGTTTCATACAGAATACAAAGCAGCTGCTTTTCAGATATGTTCTCGTAGACATGAAGCCTATGACCCTATGACGGCACTGCCTCTCATTTGATATTGCTTTTGTGTAAGTTTCATCAGTGCTGTCATTGATTACATTCAAGATGTAATAGATCATTTTAAGAAACCATCATTTTGACCTGATCTATGGTGTACTGATGCATTTCTTTGGTTGCATTATTAAAAACTGTGTGAGCTACCGTGGTACCACGTCTGTCTCGAGGGTTCAACGTCAGTACTCCAACAGTGTCTACGCGGAATAGTAACCCTGTAGTTAAGAGAGTAAAATCTTAAGAAAAATTGACTTTTTGGGTCTTTTGGGTTGAAGTTTTGAGTCACTGGGTTTTATGAGAATCGAAGTGTGCAACTGAAACGTGTCTTAAACGCCTCCTGTGTGGACACGATAAGTCTGACAAACTAAACTTTAAGTAAGTATCTGTTTGTCATTGTCTCCCGAAACAACCCATATGAGCATTATCTGATCTGACGGGTCATCTTCCATGACCAACGCCATGTTGAATCACCATGTAGACTTCGAGTGTTGGTAGGAAACACAATGCAAATCACAACAAGGTTACTCACTAGACCTGATCGTACTTTGTACGCCCAAACATCCACCCAACCTGCTGGGTTTGGTGTCGCACATCAACATTGTGTCGCTTCCTGCCTAGTCATTATTATCACAGACGTTATCGAGATGAACTATAAAGACATTTGTTGCTGTCATGCAGGTTAATTGGTTAAATCTAAATTGCCCATTGGGTGTGAACGCGAGTGTGAATGCAGGTTTGTCTCTATGTTTTGGCCCGGTGATGAACTGGCGACTGGGACCGGCTCCAGAACACTGCAACCCAGATAAGGATAAGCAGTTATGAAAGATGGGCTTCTTAGTATCTTCTCATCGTCTGAAGTGCAACAGACTGCAAATGGGAGCCACTATTGTGTCACTTTAGAGCATTTTTGCAACAGGGCAGCAAAACCAGTCAGGAAGCTGTAAATGTGCTGAGTAGTTTCAGGTCAGTGCGCTGTGAAATCATCTCGAAGGGAGCTGAAACTTTTGGGTTTGGGATGTTTAATCAATCACAATAAGTCAGCTGTTTCTTTGGTCTTACCCTTACCTGAACCCTGATCATACCTGCAGTCTCAACCCTAAACCTGTATCCTAAACTAACCCCCCTTGTAGATGTCAAGACCTTTGTAACGATTGTGTTTTTGTGTCCCTCACCTTTCTGCACTTCAAAGGACATCTTGTTCCCGTAAAGACCAAGAATGCACGCGCACACACAAGCACTGTACACAAAATGCAGTCGCGGAAGAGTGGGATTGCTCAAGCCAGCCGTTTTTTCAGTGCAGGGCTAAAGTCAGATTAGTGCTAGTCTGTCTGTCTGCTTTCACGGAGAAACATGCTTAATCCCTGTTTAATCCCACCTGCAACGGGATTGGCCACCGCCTAAGACTCTGACGGCTATTACCCCGAATACAGGCATTAGACACAGACTACCACACACCTGGGCCGAGAGACACAGATAGACACGGAGAGAAAGGGAGATGTAAAAGAAAAAAAAAACTATTTGTTTTGGCAATTCTGCGTTTGTCTCGCTCACTAATAACGCATGTCGAATTGAATTAAATTGAAAAAGAAGGAGAGGGGCAGGAGGATGAGTGGAAAGAAAATTACAGCGTGAGGGATTTGGATGAGGATGGAGACATGGAAAGTAAAAGAATTACAAGAAAAGATGAAGAGAGACCAGTAAAAAAAAGCAAGATATGCAGGAACAGAAAGGACACAGAAGGAAACCATTTGGATGCTGAAAAAGATAAAAGACAGACAAAGAGGTCGATGTGCACACGTGCGTGCAAACACATGGACAGAAATGAGATGACAAAGATGAATAAGACTGAAAGAAACAAAGAGAATGTTATGTACTCCCTCCAGTTTGGTTTATTTGACGCTACGAGACAGACCACACACACACTCCGGATAAAACAGCCTCTGACACATTTCAACATGTCACAGAGTGCATTTCATTTAGCTGTCTTGCTTTTCAGGATCTTGGTATTGTGCATGAATGACTTCCATCAAAATTTATGTTCAAAACATCGACAAAAAACCTGCAAATTACCGCATACCTCCATCCACTTCTGTTAAGTACATCCAGATAAACACTCAAATTCTCCAGTCGAGTGCCATCAGAAGAAAAGGACGTGATGAGACGACGTAAAACAAAAGAGCTCCACTTAGACTTCAAACTCACAAAATGACGAATCATCTTCTGCTATGTTCATCTTTTCAGCCGGCGAAGGCTTTGATGGACGTTTAAGTCACATGATTAATTCATGTCATGATTAATTCACTAAGTCTGTTTGGAATTGTGTTGAAAGTTCGTCAAACGTCAAAATGGCTGCATTTAAAAAAGGCCTTTACTGGCCTTTAATGGTAACGTAGCAAAGATGGAAAAGTCCAAGAGATCAGGCGATGTCACCAACGAACCAAGGCGTGGTGTAAGTTTGGGGTTAGGGTCAATGAGACCACTGTTTTGGCACAGTGGGACTTCGACGCATTGGTCAAGAGTTGCAAAACCTTCTGGAAAACATTCATTTTCCCTACAACGTTTTGCAATTGCACGCCAGGATGGTCCGGGTTACTCAATTGTGATGATTATATTAAGAAATTGACACATACTGGTTGCGTTTACTATGTGACTTTTTAACCAAACCCATGATCTTTTCACGTCAGAGTTAGGAACAGTCGTCTCTGGTGGAACTCTCCTGTGCTTTGTACATCCACCTACATACACCTTGACCCACTCCTTATGACTTCCAAGTAGTTGCCAGTCAACTTCCTCCAAAATATATTTGCAAAACCAGTCAGCAATATGAGCACATCTCACCACGCACCGGTTGAGCGGCTTGTCTTGCAATCATCACAGTGCAGGATAAGATGATTGCTACCTTGATAAATTTCCACAGATGTGACCGGTTGTGTCATAAAGACCTGTGAATTGTTTTGGCATCTGATAAGCCTCCAAACTCAGGGATCTATTAATCAAACTGGGGCGCCAGGATTGTATTTCATCTTCTCATCAGTTCCTGAAACAACACCACCCCCAGCACACACACACACACTCATACAGCAAAGCCCCTTCTTCTTCTTTATTTTCAGTCTAAACACCACAAAGACAATGATAAATAGAGACACTCACTCTCAAAGAGAGTCAGACGAGCAAGAGTAAGAGCAAGTCCTCAACCCAATGATTCACCCGATTCAGTCTTCAAAGACAGGGTGCAATAAAGAGGGAAAGGCAGACAAAGAATGACCGCACCTGGGTGTCCGCGTTGGTGACTCAGCCCCTTTAGACGGTAAACTGACTCACTGCCAGCTCGACTATCATTGTCTCAGCCTGCTGGCACTGCCAAGGCCTTGTACAGATAACTCAGACACATAAGGAGGAGCACTGTCTGGTTGACTTTTTACTACATTCAAAATTATGTATGAGGAGATTTTCAGTAAACAACCAGTGCCAGATGAACACCGAGAGTGAGCTCACTTTACATCGCTGTTCAGAGAACGAACAAAAGTGCACAAGACAATTGATGCTCTACCTTTGAGAAACGTGGACCCTTTCCACATGTTTGTATGCGTTATTTTAATGTTGGGGTACGTGATACTAATCCAGTCTTTCTCCCCATAGAGCTGCAGGTCTATCCTCACTGAAACCTGCATAGCTTAAATTTGTTATGTTACTTGCTGCGTCTTCGCCCTTGTGGTATTTGCTCTTGGGTTTATACCCCACTTTTAAATGTGTTAATGTTTGTTAGCCTACCAGACTTTTTAGTACATCGCGGTAGGTTTACACTTGGTCAGTCCGCTCCTTGGGTCCAGATCATCAACGGTATAAAACATGGATATGTGAAGTCAGCTACAGGTTTCTGAAGAACCATCTACTGGATGGATTGCCATGAACCTTCATGAACCGATCACGTTCCCTAGAGGTTGAAACCTACTGACTTGCAGATTTTTAGTGCTACAATGAAGTTCACATTCTTGTTTTTAGTGAGATTCGTCACAACTAATTGATGGTATTATGTCATTGGATGATGTCCAGATATCCATGGTGCCCCACAGGCCTACTTTTAATGATTTCTCCTGAAGTGCAGGAACTGGCACAAAGTTTTGTACGTTCACGTCTTGTACTAATTAGCGAATGTCAGCATACTAACACGGTAAACATTGAGCGCGTATACGTCGGAATCAGATTGAAGCTTTAAGCCCTCTGCAATCACAAGAGCTTTATCTCCAGAGCTCATACAAGTGCCTTAACTTGAACCTTAATCTCTTGAACAATGACCCAGTATCTCGCTGCAGACGGTTCAGAATTTGATGACAGCAGAACAGGGGGGGTGTTGTTACCATTATTTTGTCCAGCCTCTTCACACTGTCCACTGGTGCTATCACTTGTGTCTGTGCTGCTGGAGCCCAGCAGGAGGCAGCAGAGGCCCTACACACTGTTGTACACTTGCGTGTCTTATTTGAGGGGTGAATGGGCTGCTATTAAAACAAATGTAATAGGATTCAGGCTAATTTGACTTTATAATCTTATTTAAGTTTGACTGAAAGCACCATTGTGTTTAAATTATTCAATTTAATCTGAGTTTATGCTGAATAAAGAAGGGTTATGGGTCATTTCTGTTGATATGTCATTACAAACTGCAGGATTTTTGTTCTTTAGGTGCAAAATACTGAAAACTGAAAAACTTTGGTTGGAGGAATGCTTAAAAAATTAATTGTAATCACATTTACCGACAAAACTTTGGTTTAAAACTGCTTGAATGAGTTAGAAAACATGTTTAGTGTCTCAAAGCTCGCAGGTTTCATCCCACCCTGAACCACCTCCCGATCAGTCGTTCTGTTTCTTTGCGTCACATCTTCTTTTGCAAAAGTTTGTTTTATTTTCTGTACACACTGAGCAATAAATGTGGGAAGTATATTTTTTTCTGTCTACAAGATTAGAGGTTTGGTGAGTCCAGATGGGCAATAAAACACTTTAACATGCAGCTATAAACTCGAGCAGACCTAAATTGAAAGTTGACTCAGATGAGACATGCTGTTACCGTCTCGCCCCATTGGTCCCCGGGGTCTGTCAATCATGGAGGTGACGTAATGCTGTCTGGCTGTGTCGATCCACTGCACACACACACACACACACACACACACACACACACACACTCATATAATACTCAACTATTTGAGTCAGCTTTTACAGCACATTGGGGTTAATAAATATTTTAAAAGTCACATGGATATCTGGATACACGCGTCCATGAGTTCTTAATTAGTTTTTTTTGCCTGCATGTTTAACATCAATAAAAATGGGGGTATATGTTTTGGCAACATGTTTTGAGTAACGATATAATATGCTGTGTCTTCATGTTTGTGGCTTGAGTTCACCGCACCCGTATTTGGGCCGGTGTCATTAGCGAAGCACACAAAATCAGGGTGAATCCAGCAACAAGACACCGGGTGGAAGGAAGACTTTCATTGTGAAGCTGCTGCCAGGAATGTTGAATTTGAGCCACAGGAGTTAGCCACTGAAGGCTAACTCATTGTTTCAGACGACTTCGGCCAGTTTCGACCATCATAACACAAGAAAATTGGACATATATAACTATATATAACTTTTATTTTACTTATCACTATGAAGTAAATGTTGATTATTGACACCGGGCACGATAGTCGCAGGATAGTCCATGAATCCAGCTGGGTTTTCTTTATTGTTTAATGTGTTCAATCATGTCTGGTCAACAGAAACACTCAAGTTACTGTGTCAGATGCAGAAAAACAGAACATCCAGCTCATTTCTTGTCAACTGACTAATCGGTGAATCGATTGTTGTTAATTGTTACTCCCCTTTTCTGAGTCGCTGACTTTGGTCACATTCAGACGGGGTCAGGCGCTGTGGCAAAATCAAAACAGGGTGAATGTAAATCGCTGTGAAACAACCAGGAAATAACTTTTTATTTCGCCGATTTAACGAGTTTACTCAAGGCCGGTGCTCGCTCACTCTCACTCACTGTCTGAGTCACTCGACTGATGCGAACTCTCTCAAACCATCGGACATAAAGCAAATCAAACTTCTTCCTGTCACTATTTTGTAGCGTGAATTGTTAGTCAGACACTTGGATAGTCTCAGAAAAAATTGGACGTCTGATTGGCGGCCGCAGGGTGACGTGAAGTTGTATCCGACTCACCTTTACCAAAGACTACCTCCACTCAAACGAATATACACACGTTAATGTTCCTCCTCCCTCCACCTTGATGCTAACGTTACTCAGAATGTGTTTTTTTCATTTCAGTATCTTTTGTCTGCTCCCAATTTCAATTTACCTCCTCAGCGAACATGCTTCTTTCTTCTCTCTTATTTCCAGAGTTGTGTTGACCATTTCTTCATGGTGCTAGACTCTGATGGCAGCGCAAACAATAAAACTGCTAGGGCGGGAGAAACTTGTCTGTTTCCAAACAAGCTGCACTGTTTGTGCACTCTAATTAAAAACTCGTGTACCCGTAATGCAAATGAATGTTAAGTCTTTGGAGTAATATTAGCTGAAAGTAGAGGTTGGTGTTTGGCTGAGATGTGGCTAAGACATCCAGAGTGGGCCTGAAGTGAAAACACTTGATGTGCAGCCACATGCGTGACGCCCCATAGGTTTCAAGAGCTGTTTTGAAACTCAGAATATGCAGATCTGGCTGCCACTTCAGGTGATTATACACTAACGAAAACATAGTTATGAGTTATATATTCTGAGCCCCCTAAATGTTACACGCTGGTCCTTTAAGCACAACTAAAATAATAATAGCATACACAAATTAAGTACTAGGAGTCATTTGAGTACATTAAGTAGGTATTTGTGTGCGCAATTTAGGTATTTTTGTAATTTTTTAAATAATTACTGAGCCCACGAGTGCAAATGAGTCATTTTTGTGCAGCTTTTCTTAATTCTGGAGAATAAATTAGCAATTCCTGGGCCTAATTTCAGTCCATGACACCTGCTTAGCTCCATAACAAAGCACTTTTATTGTCTTTCATGGCTGAATAGTTTATATGTCATCTTGCCATTTGTTAATTTCCTTGTTAAACATCGTGTATGTTGCATTCTGTGGCAAATTTGTCTTCTGCTCCATATCTACATACACCGCAGGTTGGGGCTCCGTTCACTGTTATGGAAACTGCTCAGTGGCTCATGAAGCCAAACAAAGGTTTGATTTCCGGGCCTTAAATCAAACAGATCTTCCACATATGCTTCCTAGTTGCGGTGCCTAGACGCACCATTGCTGTCATGGCACGGTTTGGCCACTATGTTAAATTGACTTCTGGTTGCAACTCCATCGTTAGATGCCACTAAATCCTACGCACAGGTCCTGCAAGCACGACTGAAATAGTCGGCATACACAAATGAAGTCCCAGGAGTCATGTGATCATGGTGAGTAGGTATTTGTGTGCGCAATCTATTAATACTAGGGCGAGAATTATAGAACGTGAGCATTTCTTACAATAATTAGTGAGCTCACAAGCACAAATGAGTCATTTGTATGCACCATTTCTTAATTTAGGAGCATGAATTAGCAATTCCTGGGCCTAATTTTCACTCCATGACGCCTGCTTAGCTCCATTACAAAGCACTTTTATTGTCTTTTATTGCTAAATAGTCTATATGTCATCTTGCCGTTTGTAAATTTCCTTGTTAAAGATCTTGCACGTTGCATTCTGTGTTTTCTACAGTCTGTCCACAGGGCCTTTCACGTTTTTCCTTGTGTCTCATGCACGCTGTAGGAAAGAGAAGGTGATGTGAGGGGGGTTGAAATTTGGATGCATTTAAGAAAAACTGGAAACAGTGTGTTGGCCAGGGCCTGTCTCTGTTTATTGTTATATAATATGTCATTTTGTTACAATAATTACTGAGCCTACGAGTGCAAACAAGTAATTTGTATGCACCTTTTCTTAATTCGGGAGCATGAATTAATTGATTTCACTCCATGACACCTGCTTAGCTCCATAACGAAGAACTTTTATTGTCTTTCGTGGCTTCACCACCATGAAGAGCAGAGCTTTCAGCCGCTCTGCTGCCCAGCTCTGGACCTCTTTAGGAACATCAACTCACTCTCACAATTCAAGCCTAATGTTGTATTCTTGTAATTTCATATACTTTATGGTTGTTTTTGTTTCAAGGATTCAAGGAGTTTTATTGTCATTGCAGCACATGTAAAACATGGGATGAAACAACATTGGTTTCCCCTGGTCCCCGGAGCAGCCCGATATAAAATATAAAACAAAGATAAGAAATAAAAACAAGTATGTACAATAAATAGAAGAAGAACAACAGTATAACACCATGTTGAGGTAGTGATATTGTGCAAGTGTCCAGGTTGTGCAAACAACTGCAGTGTGCAAGTTTGTTTCTGTCATTTATTGTAAGGTGACAGAAAAGGCGGCTATGAAATAAAATGTATTATTATATGTATTTAAATAGTTTAAATGTCAGACTAGTGTTAGTACTTTTCCTTCCACTGGGGTGAATTTGTGATTTTTATTTTGGTTTTTTTTGGTGGCTTTGTCTTTTTTATCTGCTCTGTATCTCCTGTCTGTCTGAGCTGTCTGTCTGTCTGTCTGTCTGTCTGTCTGTCTGTCTGAGCTGTGATGCTGCCAAAAAAGCAAGTGGAAATTGGAAATGAGAGACAGAGACAGACAGTGTCACCGAGAGAGGGAAGAGAGGGAGGGAGTCACTGAGAAATCCCTGGAGACAGAAAGAGAGAGAGAGACAGAGAGAGAGAGACAGAAAAGAGAGAGACAGAGACAGAGAGAGAGAGAGAGACAGAGAGAGAGAGACAGAAAGAGAGAGAGACAGAGAGAGAGAGAGAGAGAGAAGAGAGAGAGAGAGAGAGAGAGAGAGAGACAGAGAGAGAGAGACAGAGACAGGAGCAGACAGACAGTCCGTTAGCAGTTTAGTCGCCGGTCACTCGGCTGAAAACACGGAACACACGAAACCCGAACGGAACCGGACATTTAAACTAGTTCAAACTACTGTACCGACACTTGTACGGTACGCAGATAGATAGATAGATAGATAGATAGATAGATAGATAGATAGATAGATAGATTTCGGGAGGAAGAGGAGGAGAAACCGAGCAGAAGAGGAGGAGAGAGCCGAGACAGACGGACCGGAGGGGAAGGAGAGGAAAAGGGAGGATTTCTTTTTTTAAAGGGGGAGTTTTTATATATATATATATATTTATATATATATTTGTAGTGTGCTCTCCTCTCCTCTCTCCTCCTTCCTCTCCTCTTTCCTCGGGAGCATTCATGCTGCTTTTCCCGGAGCCTGTAAATGTTGAACTTGATGGGTGTTTTAAACGCCACCGCCGCCAATGTCTCCTGTACCTGTAACTGCAAGCGCTACACCTCGCTCCAGAGCATGGAAATCAGTGAGTACACACCTCATTTATATATTTATATTTATATATTTATATTGTGGGTGTTATTTTTGAACTTGATGAGCAAAAAGCGAGGCATCCTCCGAGGTAGGAGAAACTGGCTTCACTTGTGTTTTTAACGTTACAACCTTAAAATAAGACGTTACCGCTACAGCAAGTTCGCTTTAATCGCTTATTTAAATAAAAAAAAAAGACGTTATGTCTCCTCTGAAGCTTTACACGGTTCATTTTTTAACTTGAACCGAAGCCTCACGTCATTTCACCGGAATAAAACCTCCGGTTTTGATTTAAAATGTGTCTTTTTTTGTTGATAAACGTTAAAGTTTGACAGTTTGTCCGTGACGGTTCCACGGAGCCGTTCGTGGCGTTGTGTCCTAACCCGCGCGGAGGAGACAGGAGGACGGTTCATACGACTTATCTGTATTAAAATAACGACTTAAAGTGGATTTAAAGTGTCTGGAAGTCACCGCGGAGGTTTATTATTGTCGGTTTGCTCGGTGAAAAGGCGGAGGGGGAAGAGTTGGGGGAAGTTTTTGTCGCCGCTTCGTCATTCGAGCAGCCAGACGGCGAGACGTCTGCGTGCGCGCACGGTGGATGTGCGCGCGCTCTGGATTTATATGTGTGTGTGTGTGTGTGTGTGTGTGTGTGTGTGTGGTCGTATCCGGGAAATCCCTGTGTTTGTATGTGTGTGTGTGTGTGTTTATATATATGAGTGTGTATCTTTGAAGCATTGACTCCAACCCTGGTCTGGTAACAGTCATAATACAGAGAGGTCATTTAGATGAAAGCTGTGTGTGTGTGTGTGTGTGTGTGTGTGTGTGTGTGTGTGTGTGTGTGTGTGTGTGTCTGTTTGGACAAGATTATAAAAAATGGTCAACGAGCGCCTGTCACAGCTTCCAGGACGTCGTCTTTTTAAAATGTCAAAACAACAGCTCAAAAAAAAACCCCAAAAAATTCAGAAGCTGTAATCAACAGAGAGAGAGAAAAGTGATTTATCTGCAGTGAAAGATATGAGGAAGAAGTCTGTTGGATGGGAAGTGAAACGTCTTACCGGATCTACAGCCCGCTGCCCCGGATTTAACCTTTCGCGAAGACAAGAAAGGAAATGAAAAACAAGGAAGACAAAGTTCTAGTCGATATAAAAACATACAACATGTTTCCCAGAGTCAAAACAACAGCTCAAAGATTCAGTTTATGATCATAAAAGACTAAGAAAAGTAGCAAATATTCACATTGGAGAAGCTGAAACCAGAGAGAGAGACGGACTAATAATGTTTCATTGGTTATTAGAGATTAATTCTCTGCGGATTGACCAATCAGAAACAGAAACAGCTTTATTGCAGAGTTCAGTTTTCAGCCAAAAAAAATATGAGGAAGAAGCCTTTCGGTTGAGAAGTGAAATGTCTCTATGC
Source organism: Larimichthys polyactis (assembly GCA_018985215.1). NCBI lineage: Eukaryota > Metazoa > Chordata > Actinopteri > Sciaenidae > Larimichthys > Larimichthys polyactis. The sequence continues at coordinate 2,515,923 of JAFMOB010000002.1, forward strand.
ATCTACAGCCAGCCGCCGCAGATTTAACCTTTCTCAACACAAATATCAAGTGCTAGACGACATAAACCTGTAGAGAATCAGAGTGTTTTTGGTGCAAAACAAACCTTAAGTGAAAAATATGAGGAAGAAAGAAAGACCAGAAGGACAAAAATCAAAAGTTCTAGACGACATAAATATGTACAACACATTTCCCAGAGTTCAGGATATTGTCTTCAAAAGCCCAGAGCACCCAGAAAATTCAGTTTATGATCATAAACGAGTAAGAAAAGTAGCAAATATTCACATTGGAGAAGCTGAAACCAAAGAGAGAGACTGACTAATAATGTTTCATTGGTTATTAGAGATTCATTTCCTGCAGATTGACCAATCAGAAACAGAAAGGTTTATTGCAGAGTAGATTTGAGGAAGAAGCCTTTGGGTTGAGAAGTGAAACGTCTCCACGCATCTACAGCCCCAGATTCAACCTTTCTCAACACAAAAACCAAGTGCTAGACGACATAAATATGTAGAGAATCAGAGTTTCAAGGAATTTGTCTTAGTGTTTTTGGTGCAAAACAAACATTAAGTGAAAAACATGAGGAAGAAGGCCAGATTCAACCCTTCACAAAGACCGGAAGGACAAAAATCAAAAGTTCTAGACGACATAAATATGTACAACACATTCCAAGATATTGTCTTTAAAATGTCTGTTTGTCAGAACAACAGCCCCAGAGCACCCAGAGTAAGAAGAGTAGAAAATATTCACATTGGAGAAGCTGAAACCAAAGAGAGAGAGACTTATTAGAGTTCAGTTATCCCCAGATTGACCAATCAGAATCAGAAACAGGTTTATTGCAGAGTAGATTGTAGAAAGAAGCCTCTTGGTGGAGAATCCAGCTGCCCCAGATTGAACTCTTCTCAAAGAAAGGAAGGAAAGGACAAAAATCAAATACTAGATTACATTAATATACGCACGATATGTTTCTCAAATGTTATAGTTTCAGTCTGCAGAAACATTTCCAGCTTCTCAGTCGTCGTCGTCGTCGCAGCTCCTATCTGGCTTAATCCAGTGAATAATAAACACATTATTAATATCATTTTTAAATACTCAGACTACATTCTGTGAGTTCAGTTCTCAGAAACATGATTCAGGAGTGGAAAACATGCAGCGAGATTTAATGCTGCCTTTAAAAAACCCAAAACGATTTGTTACAGCCTTATTTAAAAAAGCAGCATGATTCAGTGCCGCGTGGCCCCCGTCCACCTCGCATTTATTCATTTTCTTGGATGGTTGAGGAGATGTTTTGACAGGTTTATTATGACTTTCCAGATTTAAATTTGGAAGATTATTGAGAGCCCGGTGAGTAATGCGTTCACATAATCATGTGTAGGAAGGGTTCACGCTGGTGTCGCCGCCACATGCCTGCAGCAATGATTATTGAGACGTGTCCGACCAGTTTAAACACCAGGAAATGCAATTATACGTGATGTTCAGCTCACGTCTGAGCAGCTGGATGATGAGTGAGTTAGAAGTGTGACCCTTCAATAAAGAGGATTGGATTCAAAGTATCAAGGTTTAAGTTGAATTTATTATTCTCGTAGAAGAAGGAGCGACACGCCGAAGGGGGTTACAGGTTTTTATGACAGTGTTTTTCACGAGGGTTGTGTTTTTAGCAGAAAAACACGAGCTTGTAACAAAAAGACAAGATAAGAGCGCACGCACAATTCCTCTGTCTGAGAACAGACATGATGTTTAGTCTAGAAGACAAACGGGGGGAATCAGATAAGTCAAAGGAGGAGACGGCACCGAGTAAGAAGAAGATGTCGAAACTTTAGAAAGAAGAAGAAAAAAGGAACAAGGTGTCAGGCGGGAGAAACGTTCTGCTGAAATGAAAACAGCGTGGGCGTTGATAGGAAGTCTCATGATGCGTGACCTTTTTATTTTAACAAAAAAAAACAACAAGATTATGTTTAAGGTGTTTTCAGCTCTACTGGACATTTCGCAGCCGAGCGTGGCAGGAAAGATGAAAGTCTAACGGAGGATAATCCACGTTATACACTCGAGATGTGGCCATCAAAGGGAAGACGTAGACACAGCAGGGGTTCCCGTAATTTGTACTTCACGAGATCTTAGGAATACATCGATAAAGATAAAAGATCGACTTTATTGATCCCAAAATCGTTAAAGCGGCTCATGGTATAGAAAGATCAACGTTTGTCCTTCCGGCAACGACCCGGTTTCATCGAGTTGAAAGCCGCATTCAGCCACGTTAGTGACGCTACGCTCTCCATGCTCCGTCTGAAGCCTGGGTAGTGCCGTTAGACCGTACGCTAGCGCTGCCTTTTGAATGGGACACCTGATGTATCACAGAGTAGTCCGTATAACAGACAGAAGATGTTTTGTCCATGTTTGCCCATCAGATGGAGACTGGTGTCGGAAAAAATACTAAAAACATAGAGAAGTGTTCGCGGCACCATGGCGCTCATTTTAAAAGCTCAACCAAATTTTAAAAAATCCAGACTTTGTCGTATTATTACATCTTTTTATTTGTTCAAAATTCAACAACTACCAAGCTAAAACTCGGCGTTACATATTAACGTGAGTGTGAACGAGCGGCTCAGATGAACCTGCAGTCCTGGAACAGCTGCATTTAACCCACGCAGACTTGTAAAGGAGCTACAGAGACCCTGACTCACCTCAGACCACCATCCATCTGTCTGTCTGACTGTCTGACTGTCTGTCTCTCCCGCCGCACACGTCGCTCCTCATCTGGATCTGTGAAGTTGTAATTGTAGGGTTCCATATACCTGTTACACCCGCTGACATACAAGAGCACACACACACACACACACACACACACACACACACACACACACACACTCTCTCTAATATGCAAATACACATCTGTTCTGAGCGGCAGACATTGCTAGTCAAAGCACATGACATCAGCATTACTCACAGGCTAGCTGTGTGTGTGTGTGTGTGTGTGTGTGTGTGTGTGTGTGTGTGTGTGTGTGTGTGGTGAAGTCATTGCTGGTATCGGCTTGTAAGAATCATTTCCTACCAGCAGCTTGGTTTCCCTGTACATTTGTTACTACATGTCTGGCCTTCGTAACACCGACACCTCTAACGTCTGCGTCTGTGGCCAACATAAATGTTAGCTTCGTGTGTGTGTGTGTGTGTGTGTGTGTGTGTGTGTGTGTGTGTGGGTTCAGCCGGAGGGTAGCTGTATTTAGTTTGGTTATTGAATTCGAGGAAAAACGAGTCAGAGTTGTTCCTGCGTGGACGGGAGGTGACGGGCTGCAGGAAGGACACAGTGTGACACATTCCTGACCGTTTAGTCACAGGTTTGATCTCCGTGCGCTCATGAGTAAGACGCTGAACCCCCGCGCCCGCCCAACCTCTACACCACATCCCTGTGTGAGGTTTCATCAGCTCTGAATCCCGACACCTCTTACATCCCTAATCGAATCCATTTGTGTTTGTAACTTAAGATAAAAACAGCTTCAATATTCAATTTATTGTCAACCGAGTGAGCAGAAACACAATTAACAGCACGCAACCTGAAAACGAGATGAGCGGCAGGAGATATTATTAAATGTTGATTTAATATATATCGGACGCGCTCTCGAACAGCGCTGCTCGCAAACAGTCCCCGGCCTGAGAGAGCGCTTTAACCGGACCGCGGCCAAGTTTAGCGTGGCCCTATTGGCAGCTGACACGGGGCATTAATGTTAATTAATCACAGCTCATGTAACACTGGGGAAAGTCGGCCTGCCTACCTGCAGGTTCTGCACATTGTTCATAAAAGAAGTGAGCTCAGTGGAAACATCTAAACTGTAAATGTGACTGACATGAACGTCTGTGGCTCAGGAGGTCGAGCAGCTCGTCAGGGGATCATTGGTTCGATCCCCGGCTGTGTCCTGTGAGCACGAGAGCTGAACATATTCACCAGCTACTGTTTCTCCATGGTTACCACCGGGCACAGCTCTGTGACGCCGCTGGGTCCGTTCTCCCACCGGGCGCATTTCAGAAGCCAAACTTTGTTAACTTGCTCAGACATAGTGATTTTACCCTGGTTTATGTGCTTTATCATTATTAAATAGTTTCCCTTTTTTCTACGATAGGAAGTCTACACCGAGTGTTTTGTTTTAAAAACTGACGGATTCTCGATCCTGTTTGCGGCGTCCATCTAATATAGACCAAGCTGCGTGTTTGGAGGAAAGAAGCTCTTCTTTTTTTTCAAGATTATTATTTTGGCCTTTAATGATAGGACAGCTGAAGATAGACAGGAAGCAGAGAGAGGGGGAGTGACACGCAGTAAATGGCCGTCCGATGCAGGATTGTAACCAGGACTATAACCTCCACACACGGGGCGGCCGCTTAACCCACTACGCTACCGACCGCCCCGGGAGAAGCTCTTCTGAAACGTGCTGCGGCGCTTCAGGTGGAGTCACCAACGTTGCCTAGAAAGGCCATGATCAGCCCCGACCGGCCACGATCAGCCCCGACCGGCCACGATCAGCCTCGACCGGCCACGATCAGCCCCGACCGGCCACGATCAGCCTCGACCGGCCACGATCAGCCCCGACCGGCCACGATCAGCCTCGACCGGCCACGATCAGCCTCGACCGGCCACGATCAGCCTCGACCGGCCACGATCAGCCCCGACCGGCCACAGTGCTGCCAGAACGTGTCGCATCTCGCTGTGTAGTGGCCGTTTCTTTTACCAAACGCTCAGTCTGCTGAGTGTTGCGTCCGTAAACTGAATCCATCGATTCCAAGTATATAATAATTATTATTTTCCAGTGATTGAGCATGAATGAATATATATTATATTCCATTTCTGCCATATTCTGCTAAATCTGACACTTTTAAATATGTCAAACTTCAGCACTTGATGATATTTACTATATTTTCAGTTTGACAAACTCTCTGAAATCCGTCATGTGTCATCCTGTCACAGTCGTGTGTCACTCTCCACATCCTGTCTGAGCGACAGTTGCCGCGCGATACAGGCGACGTGTACTTAATCAGAAGATGAAGTAACTTCTGACAGCGCACTCGTGGTGCAACCGCCGTAACTGCAACCTCCTGACAGACGGACCGACGGACAGAGAGCCGATCGGTGTCAGACAGAAGTTGTTCTTTTTGACAGCGGTGTCAGTTTGTAAGAGGAAGAAGAAGAAGATCCACAACAGATACGAGCTGTGACGGCAGCCCGAGGCAGACGTGTTTCAACAAATCCGAGAGACAGCTCGAGCTCCCCAAAGAAATCCTGTCATATTTTGTCATATTTATCTAACATGACCAACTGTTTTTCATTGACGGCTTCGTCTTCCTTCTTTCTTTCTTTCTTTCTTTCTTTCTTTCTTTCTTTCTTTCTTTCTTTCTTTCTTTCTTTCTTTCCTTCTGTCTGGCTCTCTTTTCTCTCACTCAGTGAATCATGGAAATTAAATGATTGAGTCTGAGTCTGGCTGGCCTCCTAGACTTATTATGTAAACCTCTCTGTCTGGCTGTCTCAGTGGTGTGTGTGTGTGTGTGTGTGTGTGTGTGTGTGTGTGTGTGTGTGTGTGTGTGGTGTGTGTGTGTGTGTGTGTGTGTTGTTGTTGTTGTACAGTGTTTTCTTTCTGCGTTTGCCGCGGATAGAAGAAGAGGTTTGTGTTTACAGAAGCCCGCGTGGATCAAACTCTGCCTTTTGTGTTTTCTCGTCTTTGACTGACAGCTGGCAGCGTCCCAGAACCGGAGACGCTCTAATCCTCGTGTACGATAAATAGACAGTAATTTGTCTCGGAAAGAAATGATTTATCTGGAGCCGGGGGGTTGACTCAGCTGCAACCTCTTTGTTTGCCAGTTTCGTGTAGCGGTACGATACTGGGAGCTGCCCGGTCCAGCTGCAGTCAGCGGTCGCTGACTGTTACCGTCTAGTAGTCTGAGTCATGTTGACGACCTTCTGTGGACGTTTACTTTCATTCCTTTACGATCTGGTCCCAGAAATAAAAGTGCCGCTAAGTCAACGCTGCTCCACTCATAGCCAGAGCACTTCTACAGCTGCAGACGGGCATGAATTCATCCCTGTTCAACTGTTTATTAATAAAAAAAGTGCCCACAAGCTGCAGTTCCTCTAACGTCCACTGAGGCTGGCTCCAGAAGTGAGTCAGTCTCCATAAGTCCCCATGTCCAAATGTCCAACTTCACAGCAGAAATAAACATGTTTACAGCCTGGTACAAAAAACAGTTTTGGTCTCTGTAGCTAATTTCCCCGTTCATGACAACTGTACTGAGGGTGAATTTATATACAACTCACCTGTTCACATTATATTAAGGCTTAAAGTTATGCAGGGTTAAGAGCGTGGACGCTTAGATTGACAGGTGGGTGCTGTTACAGGTGGTTTGTTTTGCTGGATTTCCTTCTCCTTGGCAGCAGAGGCTCATGGGTATTGTAGTGAACTGATCTGACGACAGATTTCTCAGTAACAAAGATGAAATGAATAAAACATGATCCCGTCTTTCTGCGACATAAAACACTCAAAGAAACGTTGTTAATTAAACTTTTTTAACTTTTTCTTTCTCCCACCATTAAGCTCCTTCCTCTTTTCTTCCTTCCTTAATTCCTCCCGTGCTCCCTACATGCCTTTCATTCATTCATCCTCTCAGCCGTTCATTGTTTCTTGGTCTAGACACCAATAACACACACACACACACACACACACACACACACACACACACAAACCAGAAGAAGTCAATGACGCTCTCATCATGCATATATGTAGATGTGTGCATGCAGCGTTTGCGTCTAAGGGGTCAAGGTCATTGTCACTTAGGGGGTTGTGTGTGTGTGTGTGTGTGTGTGTGTGTGTGTGTGTGTGTGTGTGTGTGCATATAATCTGCATATGAACCGGTGTTTCAGCTGAACCCATATTGTTCAAATAATTAGTCTGAAGTCAGAGCCGGTCTCACAGTGTGAATAAATCCATACAGAGACGTCTGAGGACAGAGCGCTATAAATACAGCCAGTGACTGTCTGCCTGATGTATGCACAGACATGCCACGTTGTGGGTAAAGATCGTCTCTTGTTTTTTCATTAATTAGTCTGAAGGAGAGTCTGTCTGCTCCTCTAAACACTTTTGTTGTCTGTTTAAGTAGCTCAAAACAACCACGTCTCGCCTTCCATTAATTAGTCTGTGCCGGGAGGATCGTCGTCTGAGAAGTTTCTGAGTGTTCACATTAACATCTGATTACGTGCAAGGGAAGAAATTAAAAGTGTCTTTTGGCTTTTGTTAATTAGTCTTAGTCTTATCTGCTCTGTAAGTCTTTAAGTTGGTTTGAACTGGAATAGGCTCTGCTGTGTTTGTCGTGTATGTTAATTAGAGATGAGACAAGTCGCTGATTAATCATTTAGTTGATAATAGATAAAAGATCAAACGTTACCAACTTTTTCTTATGCAAGTAAATCAGACAGACCGACATCCAGGAGCAGCAGGACACAGTCAACAAACATTCAAATCAGAATTTAAATTAAACCTGTGCAAAGTGCAAATAGAAACTATATAAAAGTGGAAATAACTATATTGATTTGATCAGACTGCAGAATGTGAACTTGTGGTGCAGACGGTGATTGTTGGCTGTGAACTTTTAAGACTTCAAATGTGTCCTCACTTAATCTCTGACATTAAATTAATAAATTAAGAAAAGATAAATTAGATGCAGCCACATTTTTTAACATCTTACACGTCGCTCTCAGTCATCAGTCTATAACCTGGAGAAGGTTAAAGCCTGAGTTTGTCTCTTTATGTTGAGTTATTTAATCTTTCCTGGGCACAAAAGTCTGTGACGTGGAGAAAAAAAGTATTTTGTAGCCTGATCCAAATGATACTGAAGCAGTTCATCTCTAAACTGTTTGTGTGCGCTGCAGAAACAGACGAAGAGAAGCTGTGACAGACCTACGTGACACATTTGTTTAGCGTATAATTACCATTAGAAATTCAAATATTCAAATGTGTGTGTGTGTGTGTGTGTGTGTGTGTATGCAAATGCTCCTTTTTGCATGTGAAACCAAAGTTGCTCAGCATCTGCAGGGATGGAGGGTGAAGGTGGAGTGAGGCAGTCTGGGTATCTAGAGGGCAAAGGTCAGGGGTCAGGTCATGAGAAGGCAGCGTGGGTGTGTGTGTGTGTGTGTGTGTGTGTGTGTGTGTGTGTGTGTGTGTCTCATTTTCATGACGCTAGAGCTGATCATCTCGTTACCACAACATGACTCAGCACGTTTTAACCTGTGAGTGTATTGATTGCATTGATTAGTTCAGCTTGTTTTCATAGATTTTAGATGTATCAGGTCTTTAATGATTCAAAATCATCACGCAACACCTGATAGGCTGAGAGCTGATTGGCTGATTGAAGGGGGTTGTGGAACAAGTTCACGCTCCGATAGCGTCCTGTTTGATGAGCTTAGTTTAAAAAATAAAATCAGCTTTTCTTTCTACATTTAACACAAAATAATAACAGTAAAAATGACTCAACAAATCACAGATATATGAAGAACAGCTCGGATTAAAGACATTTCTTATGACGTTAGAGAAGGTCAAAACAAAACGAGCCTAACGCTAACTTTCAAACTTAAATATAAAAACTCAAATATAATAAATAGGATAACATTTATAACACACTATAATGTATTTATAAGCACTTATTAATGTATTTGTCAACTCTATCAGTGGAGGCCGTTCACGACCGACGACATTATAAAATATAATAATAGAGTTTCTAATTACAGACAGACAGAATAGTCTTTGTTTGTGTTTACAGCTACATTATAATGTGTCATAAACACAGTGTGAGTAGCAGGAGTTGACGTAACGTGTTATAAAGTTCACATGTTTATATTTATCTGACACTTTCATACGTGAGGAGCCGAGCTGAGACGTCACTCGGTCAGCTGGTCTGGTCCTGACGGCGTGACGGCGAGACCGAGTCTAGACAATAGACACTTCAGTCTGCTAACCACACGCACACGCACGCACACACACACACACATGACATAGACATTCATGACCGTGGGCTTGACCCCTACACACACACACACACACACACACACACACACACACACACACACACACACACACACACACACAGACTCGTAGTGAGGACTGTGTCTGCCTCACTTTGCCCTCTGGCCTATAGGAAACAGCTGGGACCACATCATTTGCATTCGCACACACACACACACACACACACACACACACACACACACACACACACACACACACACACACACACACCGACACACACACACACCGACACACACACACACACAACTATAAGACCCCGCCTCTCTGTTTATATTACTAAAAATGATCATTATACATTCAACTATTCAAACACACAACCACGATTCTTATTATAAACGCCAAGCTCCACCTCAGCGACAACAGCCACACACACACACACACACACACACACACACACACACACACACACACACACACACACACACGTCGTCTAGACAAAGCAGCAGGCTCAGACTCAGCAGTCAACACTAATGATGTGGTTTTAATGGTTTTAGGGCAAAAGAGGTGAGCGCATAAAAGCCCTGTGAATACTTCAAAATAAAATGTTATCATTAATAGTGTGTTTGGTTTATTATTCAGATTTCTTGAGCTGGGGATGACGCGTCTTTTTCTCCCCACCGTGGCCTTTTTACCACACTAACCTGCAAAACTGAGCTTTTAGTATCATCATCATCAGAGTGAAAAACACTGACAGCGTTTGGACCAAACAACCAATTTGAATACTTCACTTTAGAATATTTAGATATTTTATAGACTGCATCGTCAACAAATGATCTGTGGGAACAACTTTTACTTGATTAAATCTTTGGTAAAGGCCCAAACAGAAGAAAATGGACAGACGGACACAAAACACAAGTCTGCTGGAGGTCGACTACATGTTTCTGACATGGCTCTGGACGCCACCATGTTTGTAGTCCTGCCTCTTCCGACCTAACCTTGGGGGCAAAGACGTGGAGCAGAGGTGGGCCTGACAATCTTGATCTGATCAACTTTGTTTCCAGCCTTGAGAGCATCGCGAACATTTTCACCTCAGTCTCCACCTCGGGTCGTTTTTTTAGTAAACCCCCCGAGCCAACGAGTTTCTTTAGAAAAAACAAAAAGAAAAGTTCTCATCACACCTGAGTTGACAGATTCTTGGCAACATCGGAAACAATCGCTGCTCGCATTGTGTCCAACAACCTCCCACACCTTCAGTCAAGAGAGAGAGAGAGAGAGAGAGAGGGTAGACTTTGCCAGCTGGCACAAACACACACACACATATATATGAGGCCCATATCGGTTTGTGCTCTGCAGGCACCGAGCCAGTTTCCCAGCTTGTTTGCCATCCATCCATCCATCCATCCATCATCCATCCATGAATACTTCATCACTCTCTCATGCTAAACTTTTTGGATTCATTGTGGAGAAACAACAGCATAACTGTAATTCAGTGCTGATTTTCCAGGTGTGTGTTGGATTTTTTCTCAGATGTCTCTCGTGTGATAAACGTTGAACTTGACGTTGACGCACTTTTCCTCCGCCACGCTTCGTTTGAGCTGGCTTTTGTCGCGGCGATGTTTGGGTTTCTGCTCGGGTTTGTTTTGTCTAACGTACAAAGGTTATCTCTCCAGTCAGAAACAAAAAAAGACAGGGCGAGTTGATTCATGCGGAGGATCATCATCATCAGCTGAAAAGGTCTTTTCAAAGCCAGGTGTTTGCACTGTCGGCCGAGGCAGGTGAAGCTTTGGGACAGAGGAAGCATGAAAGCAGCACATGTTTCAGGTTATTTCACTTTTATTAAGTTATTATGACACCTTGGACTGAGATATTAATGTGTATTACAGTGGTTCTCCACCTCTTTTGGCTTGCGACCCATTAAAAATGAAACAATGCCCACTTTATGACGCCTTATCACACATTTTGGCCACTGCCTGGACATGAATTATGACATAGGGTTGGGCAGTGTGGTAAAATTTTCCAGTCAGACACCATCAGCCCAGCAACAACTGGTGACTGCCAATATATCCGTGCAGATGTGTGCGTCAGTCCAAAAAGGAAATACTCATACGTCTATTTTCCTTATTAAACAGCCGTACGCTTCATGTTTCTCTCTTTTATTGAGCTAAGATGAGCTTAATTGCCTCGTTAACTCAAAACACACTTCACCCAAATAACAACATTTAAACTTCCAATTTTTACCACCTCTGGTTTGGTCGAATAAACCCCTTAATCCACCAAATAAATGTGAAATTATTCAGCTCATTCTCCGGCTCACTGGATTTATACCCACTGCCGCGATTTATACTCCGCGAGTCTGCTGAGTCAGTCTTCTAAGGCAAACTGTTAAATTAACGAAATAAAATCACCACAACAGAAGTTATTTTGATTAATTTGAAAGGTTATAAAAGGTTCAAGAGGTGAAACTACTAGAAAAGTCGTAATAAAAAAGCGCTAGTCTCCTTTGAAAGGCACCAACGCCCGGGTCTGTTATAAAATGATCGGATCCACCAAAGAAGATAAAATAAACTGGAGCAGCAGGGCACTGATGATCACATCCTCACCTGTCATTAGGAGCTGCGCTAATTGTTTTTCTAACAAAGTCTAAAGTCAACATCAGTCTGTCAAACACACCAGACACAGATCATCATCACCACATCTGTCTGTTTAGCTGCTGCGTGGTCGGGTTCATCTGAGCTTCGCTGCTGAAAAACCTCCAAAACTGTGAGCTAAAACAGGCTGAAAAGCTCTGCAGAGCTGCTGAGTCCTTTCACATCATATGACAGCTCAGAGAAAACTGCCTGTTGAATCACATGACACACACACACACACACACACACACACACACACACACACACACACACTGTAGATGTGTCAGACATTAGCCTTATTCACGACGTTGACCTGTTTTCCACACATTCACATAAACTGATGTGCTTTCATTTCATTAGCATTACTTATTAACACACACACACACACACACACACACACACACACACACACAGGGTTAGACATTCAGACATTGTTGTGTCTAGCCAGGTGTGTGTGTGTGTTTAAGGACCGGCCGAGCTGGTTTTGGTTTGGCAGTAACACACTGTTTAGACAGGGACAGCATTTCTGGCTCGCACACACACACACACACACACACAAACACACACACACACGTACACCCACATCTCCCTCCCATGCAGGCGGCTTGATCTCATACTCTTTTGCACAACTGTATTCACTTTATCTAACACACACACACACACACACACACCTGCAGTTTCAGCATAACAGGTTTGTCCTTCAATATTTTTTAGACTCAATTTTCGCCAAACACCGTCACAAAAGAGAGAGGAGGCGACGTTCCCCTTCCAAACTCTGCAGAAGAAAGAAGAAAAAGAACTTTTATAAATTGACGTGATGTAATGAATCAACATCAGACCTTCAACTCAAAGAGTTAGGAGCGGAGTTAACCGGCAACTTGGTTGTGCAGAGAAAAGTCGATGTACAGCTCGCGCTTGGATCCGATATGTCCGGTTTAATCCAACTGAGTGAAGTCTGGATCTTATGTAATCAAACCAATGGCATAGTTAGTTACGACAAGCCTGCTGCGCCCGATCCCGTCTGAATGTGAACAAAGTCAGAGAGGTCAGAAATGAGAGTAACAATTAATCAATTCACCGATCGAGTCACTCTGCGGCCGCCAATCAGACGTCCAGATCGGACGCCTGAAAGTGTCTGACTTTGAATTTACGCTACAAAATAGTGACAGGAAGAAGTTTAATTTGCTTTATGTCCGATGGTTTGAGAGAGTTCGCATCAGTCGAGTGACTCAAACAGTGAATGAGAGTGAGCGAGCGCCAGCCTTGAGTAAAGCCGGTTAAATCGGTGAAATAAAAAGCGCCTGACCCCGTCTGAATGTGACCAAAGTCAGCGACTCAGAAAAGGGGAGTAACAATTAACAACAATTAATCGATTCACCGATTAGTCAGTTATCAAGAAATATGAGCTGGCTGTTCTGTTTTTCTGCATCTGACACAGTAACTCGAGTCTTTATATAACGAAAATCATCTCCAGGACATTTCATGTCAGTTTTATTTTTGAAAAAAAAATCTAACATTTATCTTCATTTATTGAGATAAAAGTGTGATATAGATTATAGATTTAGACACCTTGGCTTCAGGGCACTGCGGGCAGCAGGGATTGAACCTCTGTCGACTGTGTGTGTGTGTGTGTACACCCACCTCAGACTGTTAATGATTACTATTATGTCTAGTAGCACATTGGATCTGAGCCATCACACACACACACACACACACACACACACACACACACACACACACACACACACAGCCGTCTACATGTGACCTACCCTGTGCGACTCTGTCTGACTTCCCTTCTCTTTCACATTCAAATGAACAGTGTGTGTTTGTGTACGAAGGTCTGTGTGTGTGTGAGTGTGTGTGTGTGTGTGCGGGGGTGCGAGACGACAGGGGTAGTCTAGCTCCTTCTGGCTAGAATTCTAATGAGCATCTCACACACACACACACACACACACACACACACACACACACACACACACACACACACACACACACACACACACTCTCTCACAGAGCCAGACAAGCAGCTGATAATGAGGTTTGATTTTCATATGTTTCAGACAGAATGCTCTGCAGGTCAGCTCGAACACAGAGGAGTGTGTGTGTGTGTGTGTGTGTGTGTGTGTGTGTTGATTCCTGGTCTTTGGACTTGACATATTCTCATTTTTTCCGTTGTTAACATTAATGACTGTGCGTGTCCATTACAGCACTAGGTGTGTCGTGTTGTTTAACTGATATTTCTGATGTCAGCACAGCCGGGCTTCTGTTTCATTTTTTTTTTTTACATTTATTTTATGTAGTTGCAGCCAGACTTCTGTCTGTGGTCACATTAAAAACCAGGAATAACACAAACATTCACACTCTCTGTTCTGACTGGCTGTGGGCTGAACCAGAAGCTCCGTTTTATATCGTGTTTTTATAATGTCGCATCATATTTTCTGAGCAGCACATAAGCATAATTAGAGTTGCACGATACCCACGGTATACGCGGTGCCAGATCGTAACGGTTCCTACTATACTAGAAATTCTACAGGACGGTCCTACCGTGGATTACTAAACTGCTTCTCACTGCATGCTACTCCCTGTAAACAAACCAACACGGCAACTACTGCAACCGACCTGCACAGCTGCTGAATGATTGGCTGTTTGCCTGTTACTGGTGACGTCCAGGGATATGATAGGCTGTTTCCACACGCTGGGTCCGCCCGTCTGTTAGCTGATTGGCTGTTCGTGTGTTTCGAACTCCGTGAAGACAACACACGAGACAACACACTGACCATGGCAGAAGCACCGGGCCCGAGCGGCGAGTTTGACGCGGCGTCGTCGTCAGTGGCAACACTAATTTGAAAAAACAAATTGTTGTTTCAAACTTGTTTCAGTCTAATTCTTACTTCAGCAGTATTCTGTTTATCATGCACCAGACAGAATTATAAGTCATTAATAAGTATTTATAACTTGTACAAACACATTGCAGTTCATAAAAATAATAATAATAATAATAAAAAAAGGCCACAGTGTCGTGATAATACCCAGAACCGTGATACTTTGTCTGGTGTAGTATCGTGGTTACTCATGTTGGTATCGTAACTCTAATTAATCACCATCGTCATGTTCTTCAAGGATGTGAAATAAGCGGAAACAAAACTGACTCTGATGTTGTGTCATTCATTCTTAGGAAGGAGAAACTACAGCCAGTGTTTAGTTTGTTCTGGGATTCTGTAGAAACCAGTGAGAGTATAAAGAATGGACAGCACATGCGTGACGCCACCCACAGTCACCAACATGTTGGTGAATCTAATACTCAGAACTATACGGAGCCAAATGACACCTGGTTGATCAAACTAACCACCTGCAATGACACCCACCTGTCAGTCAAAGCGTCCACGCTCTTAATCCTGCATAACTTTAAGCCTTAATATAATGTGAACAGGTGAGTTGTATATAAATTCACCCTCAGTACAGTTGTCATGAACGGGGAAATTAGCTACAGAGACCAAAACTGTTTTTTGTACCAGGCTGTAAACATGTTTATTTCTGCT